>JAYJLZ010063335.1:0-17505 GCA_036873915.1 Tubulanus ruber | reverse complement strand
AGGAAAAAGTAGGAATTTTTGAAATAATTTAAAAAAATAGGAATTATTAGGAATATTAGGACCACCAACATGCCTGCAGCAGGGCACATGAGTTAACAACCACAACGAGAAAAGTGAGCAAGCGATTGTTGCTGGTTCATAGGCGTTGCCAGGATTTTCAGAGGGGGTCAAATAATGCAATTTTGAGGGCGCAGCCCGAAATATAATTTTTTTTTAATAAAACATGTTTGATACGATTTCCTGGCATCTGAGATTTTTGTCATTTTGGATTTTAGGGTCACTGTCTTCCAAAGGGGGTGTGGGTCGTTCGTAACCCCCGCACCCTCTGCCTACGCCTAATGGTGCTTTGTATTGGAGAGCGTGCGGCAGTAAACTCTCGGAAATTTTAGTTGAAAGTTCTTCATGGTTCGATTAGTTTGGACCAAGCGAGATATGGCAATTTGTGTTTAGGTTCAGTATTTTTCAGTAAAAGTATACACGTGTAGGCCTATATCGTAATGCTCGTAAAAGATTTTTTTAATAAGTGAATTATTTGATAAAAGGATACGGAGTAGACGCATATTTCGCCGAATTGAAGCTGCTATGACGCGGCACGATACGAAGATCTTTACGGAATCTTTGAAGCCAGTCTTTATGTTCTTTCAACGCATCGTTGACATGGTTTGGCGAATGTAGAGGCTCGCGGAAATTTTCACGGAATTTATTTATCACATCTCTGTTAAGATATCAAAAGAAAGTTTCAAATAATAATAACTGTCAATTTAAAACTTTTTTTGTCATCTGTCGGTAACAAACCAATTAGAAAAAAATGTTTAATAATAAAAACACAAGGAAGTGCCAGTCGATGTGACGTCATTTCATGGCTAATAACACGTATTATTATGCATCAATCTATTGGCTACGATTTTATACTAAAAATTATTTGAATATAATTTTAAATAACCCGGCAGAGACAGAAGGACATTTCAAATTATGGTACAATGAGTTTTATTATCTTACAGACTTACCTGCTTGAAACATTCCCTGATGGAAGTTTGGTTCCAATACCAATTCCTGGACTTTTTCTGGCCGAGCGGCCATCTGATATATAATAATAAAATAAAATCACTTGCAAACATTTTCTATTCATTGTTATCATTGCTTTTCATTTCAAAGGAATTTTCAAATTTCAAAGGAATTAAACACTGAATTAACACTGTTAAATGTGTTAAAAATGCATCAATAAGTTTATGTCATGGGATTCAACCTTTCTAAGCATTATAACTGCTTAAAAAAGTATATTCCCTATTAGATCCTATCATCAAAACCAGACGATTTTAGGCATGTTTCAATTATAGATGAGTAGGTTTATATTTTTAATTTCATTGTTTCCGCACCTCCGAAGTATTTCCGCCATTTTTTCTCCAAGGCATGTTCAGCAGTTTCGTATATCGATTGACTACCAAAGTTTACTTTTGATTCTGGACGGTACCTTGAAAAATCAGACGCAAGAATAATTTTATCTTAATGTACAATAAACAATTATTTAAAATATAACTAAAATGCGGATTTCTTTCACTCATATATTTTACTACTGTATTAATACTAATTAACCAGTGCTTTTAATTGCAAATTTTTCTTACAGTGACCTGCAGTTATACTAGTGTCACCTGCAGTTATACTAGTGTTTAGTCCTCTAAAGAGGCGATAAATAAGAAGGTTAAAAAGGCAACTCACAAATAAGGATTGCTGACTGTTTTGAAAGTGAAATTCTGCTGTGAGCTGTAATGAGGTAGTTGGCTATGAGAAGGGGCAATAGACTGTGACGATTGAGCAGGATTCATATTCTGTAGCATATTCATTGACAGAGCATGTTGTATAGACGCCTCTTTCTGCGAGCTTTGCATGCTGAGCATGCTCATCACGCGTGTCAAATCGGTGTTTATCTTCTGCAAGTTCTCCGCGATTTCGGGCGGGATGTTGTTCATTGGCGGATGCTGAGTGCTCAGCGAAGGCATCGATGAGAATTTCTTCGACAATGGTGTGACGGCTGAAAGAAAACAACGAAAAGCATGAAAATCTGCAAATCTTTCAAAAATTCAGAAATTATATTTATACATGTATTGAAACTAATTAACTAATGAAGAATGTTCACGCACCTGATTCTGGTAATGGTGTAAGCTGCCGTTGATGATTGCCAGATGGTGGAAGATATGTTGGCAACAAAAGATCATCAATATTAAACTCATTGCTACTTATTCCACTGCTTATTTCATCGTCGCTCAGACCTAGGTCAGCATCATTATAACCATTGTGTAAAGGTCGGTATGCTTCATCAAATTCATCCGATTCCTACAATAAAGAATTGTGGAAATGTAAGTAGAGTCTCGTAAGTAGAGTTACGTTTCATGATTTCCTAATACAGTTGGACCCTGCTATAACACGATCGCTATAACACGAAATCCCTTGTAACACGGTCGTACAATGGAAACCAGAATTATTGACTGTCGTTTTGTAGAAAATGCCACGTTTTCCTGTAAACTGAAGTCATAGGTATGCATTCTGCATAACGATCCAGCGCTCCACGACCTTTAGATCATTAATACAATCCAATTTTGTTTTTATTGTACATGTTTCTTATGTTGTTAAATTGATAAAAATCAATATTTATAGTTACCGGGTATTAATTTATGGTTTATGGAGCGAAATACCATTAACGGCGTTAACAAGTTCAAATAAATTGACAAATACAGTACAAACATAATAATATTACAATATATAATATTGTTTAATAGCACATTCCATTTCTGGACGGTACCTGAAAAATCAGACGCAAGTACCAGCGGTCATTATTTCGTGGTGCAGATATTTATGAATATTTGCACATGGGAATAATCAATATGAGATCTTCACTAACATTGAGGAGAAATGAATAGCTGACCTGTCTACATAAACTCAGATCTGAAACCATGGTCACTTATAACATGGTCGATGTCTTTATAATTAACTGTTCTTTACATTATACATGTATGTATACAGGGTTATTGGTATCACAAATTCATACGCTTGTTTACCTCATCAGTTTCCATGAGAGCCAATTCTAGATCGCGGAGCTTTCGTTCTTTTTCTCTCAATAAACGGCTGCCTTGGCTCATGTGGCGCAACATCTTATCCAACTCGGCCGATTCTTTGTCCAAATTCACTTTAACACCTTGCAGAACATCCAAACTAGCAGTCGAAAAATCCTGAAGTAGAAACAAGTGAAAGTAAACCAATTAACTATCCGAATAAAAATGTTTCTTTTTTGATTCAATTTCTACACATTAAATTTGCCTTCGTTAACTTTCTTTCAGATGGTAAAATTCTTAAATATACACCATAGTAGTATGTCGACACATTTCCACATAATTTCTAATTCATACACAACCATTGTCAAAGAATACAAATACATTCTAAGTCTACTCCTAGATATAAATGTGACGGATAGAATAACATCGAATAACATACCTGATCTTGTTTAATCATGTCATTTTCCCATTCTCGATGAGCCGTACGAAGCGCCATCTGTCGCCGTTTTAAATGTTGATGCTGTTTCTTGATAAATTCACGTGCGCGGCTGATTGAGTCACTTTCTTTTGTCAAGTGATCTTTCATTCTACGGAATATCAATTGAAATATGTAAGATGTCTGAAAAGTATCTCATAGAACAAAACATGATTAAATAATTATCACTATCACCACAATTAAGCAATTCATGTTTTAGAGTGCATTGAGAGTGAGAATGAAAACCATGTGAGAATGAAACCATAATAAAATATGAAACCATAATAAAATATGAAACCATAATAAAATATAATTTTTTTAGCAGTGAAAAAGTATGTCGAAAATAATTCTTAATTATAGTAAAAAGACTAATTTTTGTAACAACTTTAAATATTTACGTGTCATTGGTAAAGTCTAAGGATTACAAGTCTGATTTTTAAAAACTCCAGTACATCTGAACTGACACGACTCTATAAGGACCTCGATATCACCCTACGTACCTACGTTGCTTGGCTGCCGGACGTCTCACAAAATACTCATCACTTATTTGCGAAACATCGCTGACGGAATCCATTATTCCACGATTTTTATTGAAGAGCTGCCTCGCTGGCGATCTGACTTCTCCGTTTAGTTTGCTTTCATTCTCCTTGTCTGCCTCCGATACCTGTGATACGTTGACATTTCTATGTAATGAATTCGGAGACGTTAGATCAGTGACGCTTAGATGTTGAGGAACAACATCGCCACCAACGTTATTATCAGCAGGTGAGTTTTTGTTTGTTAAGGTGTCGTCTTCGTTGATCGTTTTAATAGGTGACAACTCTTGGTTCTGTCCGTCCGTCATGTCCTTCAGAACGCTACGATATTCAAAAGAAAGTAATACAACATCGTATATAGTACATGAAAGTGGTTAACCAAAAATCAAAATAAAAAAACAATTTTTATAATACTTTGTATACAAATATACATCTAAGTAATGGTTGATGTCCACATGACGGTGGTTTTAAATTCCTTTTGTTAAAGAACTATGATGTTTATCATTTTATACTCTATCATAATTTATGATAAAAATCTAATCTTTAAATACATAAATGCATCAAAACACTTGATGACATATCAAATTAAACCCACCTCCTGCTATTTTCTCGATTTAGCTTTCCGACGTGCGAGTCGTGTTGTGAGCGTTCGCGACGCAGATTGTCGAGTAATTTCCTCTCGTTCCGAACGTCATCTTGTAGCTGTTGTCGTTCTTTCTGCATCCGACTGACTTCCTCCGAATGAAGGTCAGTGGTACGCTTAGCCAAAATTTCCTAAACAACAAATCACGACAGACCTAAGTATACTGGTATTGGCTCAAAAAAGATGGTAAATCGACATCAGATACTGTATGACCTGGTATTGTGTAGATTTACTCGCATTAACATAAACAGAAAATGATTTTCAAGAATTACCTCTCTTTCTGAATCAAACAGGTGTAATTGATCCCTCAGACTTGTTCTACGCTCTTCAAACTCCGATTCCTACATTTGAAATTGCACAGGTGAATTTACATTAAAAGCACTTATTCATTCCAAATTTTATAATTTTCTACAATTAGTTAAAACAGCAATAAAGAAAGAAACAATTGTTCTTTCACCATGTTGAATAAATAACCAGTCACTAATTATTGTAAAATTTATGTTGACAGTCATATTTCTGCTTATCAGCGGAAATAATTAACACATTTTAATGCCATGCTGTATCTGTGGTAACTTAAATGGAACTATACGATCACCATCGATTTATAAATTCCTGGTTTTACCTGACGTTGTATTTCTGCGAGGACCTTGTTGATTTCTTGTTTTTTCACGTCTAAGTTGGTCTTTTTCTCGGTCAAAGACGACTCTTCTTTTTCAAGGTCAGCTTTCTTTTTAACCAGTTCCATGCGATGATCATAAACCTTCGATTCCTACAAATAAAGTATAAATTCTAGTCTAAATTCTGAAGCAAAACATTATGAACAATTTTATGACATTCATGCATACATATAACCATGCTTTATAAGTGTATGTTTGAGTTTTTTAAACAAAATAAAAACATATTCTCAAAGACCTTGACTAATATTTTTTCTATTTCCAAATTCATAAAAAGCATCTGTTACCTCAGCTGAGAAGTCCACCTTTAATGAATCACGCCTGCGTCGATTTTCATCTTTTAAGTGTTCAACTTCTACGGCTAATTTCTCGTCAAGTGACTTCTTTTCAGAACCCAGACGTTTTTCTAAGTTTTGCTGCTCGGCACGTTCCTACATAATTAATTACGAATGGTACACGTACATGTTTTAAATACCAGTACCCAGTACTTGTGCATGTTCTAAATACATGTGCATACACTCGGTTAGCTTACAACTTTTTTGCTGTAATTAAAAAGCCAAAATCTGTAATAAATTAAATGCAATGTTTGTGTTTACCTTGTCTTTGAATTCTTGCTGGAGATTTCGGACATTTTTCTCATGTGTTTCGCGTAACTTCTGCAACTCTTTCTGTTGGTCATCTTTGATTTCCTTACGTCGTTCTTGCAACACATCGTCCAACTACAATAACACCACATTTCATAGAAATATAACTAGGAAAAATCTATATTTTGATGAAATAAATGAGAAATGGAGCAAAAAACCTAATAATTAATGCCAAATACTTTTGATAAAATTTACCGCAGACAAAATTTTCCAGGTGGCAAGTTCTGTCAGGAAAAGTTCAATTAAAAAAAATTCCTCAAATTCCGCTGTTTGTTTTACCTCCTTGTCCTCGGGGGTCAGGGGAAATTTTTTGAAAAAATTAAACCCTCAGTAGCTTCTGATACAAAGTCATGTGCAATGACTTGACTTGATAAAACTTGACAAAGCTTACCCCTTTTTCTAAGTCAGTAACAGCCTTGCGTCTATCCTCAACGAGCTTCATCTCATGTTCGTGTCTGTCTTTCTCTTCCTGCTGCAGTTCGGCTAATTCTTCTTTTAATTTTTCCATATCCTGAAAATTGAATATCTAATTTCACTACCGTGGTCTGTGGTAACTATCACAAATTAAAGCTTTAATTTAACGGATATGATATGGTATGTTTATTTGCATAAATTTAAACCATCTATAATTTATCTAACCTTTTCATGTTTCTCTTTCAACTCCCGGCGTAGCTGCTCCAAGTGCATTGAATTTTGTTTTTCTATTTTAGTCGATTCTATCTGAAAATTGGCATCAAGCTTCTTTCGGAGGTCCTGAATTTTTTGTTCATTTTCCTTATTGAGTTTGAACTTTTCTTCAGCGGCAAATTCATCCACCTAAAGAAAGACCGGCCAATGGTATATAAAGTCAAGGCATTATGGGTGTAAATGTTCTTTGTTATAGTGTCATCGTTCCACATCGTCGTGCAGATCATTTTCACGGTCATTCAGTGAAGACATTCCATGATTCAGAGCTGCCAACCTCGACTGATGACTGGTCGTACTAATTTTCTAATTTGATCGTATTTAGGATAAGTAGTATCTTCCTGACCGATAACTTATGTGAACAGTGTGATTGACTGTCTCTACATCCAAAAAACCACATGAATAATTAAGATAAATAAATAATTAATTAACCACATTCATAAGATAAAACGCGTCAAGCACCAGGCAAAGCTGTTAATTAATACAGCAGTCAATAGCAACTCTGACCCCCTACCTCATGTGATCGACATCTTATCACCATCTTCAAAATTATTGATCGTTCAGACAGCACCATTATTTAACATTTTTTTGCAATTCTTCTCAATAATTAATTTTATACATGCGTGTCCTGATGAAGGAAGACTTCAAAATACTTTTGACGTCAGTATGAGTGATCCTAGCATTATAAAGGGGTTTTACTTTAAACACAACAGTAATTTAATCGACACGTTAATGCTATCTGTGCAGCTTTTAATCGACGGAGCTAAAAAATAATATCGTCCAGACATCGTCACGTTAGCGACATCGATCAAGCGTCGTGCGGGTCAGAGTTGTAATTGACTGCTGCATAAACACATCTTAATAAGAGCAATCCAAAAGTGATTACAGTATGTATTAATCGACGGTAAGCATGTTTATGATTGCTGACCTGAGCTTTAATTTTATCTAGAATCGTTTTCTTTTCTTCTTCCAGTTTACGCTGGTTTTGAGTTTGCAATGAATCTACTTCGCCCTTTAATTTCTTCAACGAATCCGAATTATCTCGTCTACAAAGGAATACGACATTGAATGAAAAATTCAGAATACTTACGACAATTTAGCCACCATTGGAATCATGTATGTGCATGGAATATATACAATTAATACACATAGCTTGGTGACATGTCAACATTGTTTTAGACCAGAACAAAGTTTATGCTAACTAAGGATAGTTTTAAAATCAATTTCTCTTCCGGCATACCGATATACAGACAAAATGTTGACAATTATATAACATAATAGATGCTTGAATTAGAGTACAGTGTATTAGTTAAAAAGTAGGTGCAAAGCTTTTGAACTACAAATTTATCATAAAGCAAAGGGATAGTGATAGTGATGGCGCAACACGTTTATCGCATAAATATAAACATACTTTAGCTGCTCCTCTTTATTTTTGAGCTCATCTTTCATCGATTCTTTCAATTTCTTCAAATTTTCTTCCTTGCCCAGTTTTAAAGCGGTCTCCTCTTCTTCTGTGTCCTGCTTTATTTGCAGACGTAACGACCTGCGATAAGCATCGCTTAGTTAAGCCTATTCTAATGTTATTCGTGAAGTTGTCTCAAAATTTTGATTAAGATCATGTTAAAACAACGTAGCTGATTGTGAGAGATATCATCAAAACTAATGATCGTGAAAGCAAAAGATGGTGAAAACATGTTTAGTTAATGATTGAAAATCGTTGAATCTGGTTAAACTATGATTGAAATGTGGTCAAAGTGCATAACCCATACATATACAAACATATGGATTTTCAAAAATAACTAGTAACTTCACCGGTAAATAAAAAAGACCATCGTAGCTGATTTAGTATTTTAAGAAAAAAAAAGAACTTTCCAATATTATTCACAGTTATTTACTTGGCATTAAAATATAGTGAGGCAACAGTGGAGGCTTGAACACCTGGCAAGCAACAGTGCAAAATCTGCGAGATCTTGGAAATTCTAGTAACCTACATACCTTAAGTTTGCTTCTCTCTCAGATTTTATCTTTGCCTCTTCGGTTTCTTGATCTTTGAGGATTTCGCTCTTCAGTCTTTTTATTCTGTCGTCTTTATCCTCAAAAACATAAATGCAAATAAGGTGTAACTAAACTGTACAAACTGTGGCGCGGAGAATTAAGCATTCTCAGAGCTAAATAAGAGAGTACACGTTTCCACGACACTATCCATCTAGACATAGCTTTCCCAGTTTATTGCAATTCAAAGCATATTCATTTTAAATTTGGCTGTCTTCTGTCTTCATTGGCAGCTTACACGGTCAGAACTTAACTTTAAGAAGGGTACCGTTAGTTTAAATGGTGTCAATATTGAAGACCGAACTGCAGGAGTTTTGGTACAGTCCATCACATATTTAGAAGTAGTTTTTCATAATTTTCAAAGCTAATCAATTGACCGATATTTTTTACCTCGAGAAGATCCAGTTTTGCCTCTTCAAGTTCCTTCTCAAGCCTGTCCTTCATTTCAGCCAGTGCTTTCTCGTTCGCCATACGTATTTTGTCTTCTTCTTCTTTCAGCTGTCTTTCCCCCTCGAAGCGTCTGTATAAACGTAATTATTTTTATAGGCCAAATTACAAGCAAAGAAGAAAAATAATTTTAATTGGAAAAGATTTTTAGTGATTTCAGTGATAAAAGATAATGATAAAGCCACAAGAGAAATGAAACAATCAAACTGAGCCAAACTGCAGACGGCGTTTTTGTTGAAATTGTGTGATAAATATGTGAAGTTTACAGAGAAAACTAGATTTGGGTGACATTCACATACAACTTTTTACCTGAAACGAGTGTTATGACGAGGTTTATGGTCAATTAAAGATAAATAAAGGACCTACTTTTCTGCTGCTTGTGCTGCTAGCGCTGCCTTTTGTTTTCGAATATCGCCATTTAAAGGTTTCAGTTCTCCAGGAAGACGAGGTGTAAGCCCAGTCTCAATCCCGGATATGGTCGTCGATGAACGGACTGACAAATCAAAGTCCTTAAAACCAAGAAAATTCTGATGAAAATCCATAAACTTCTTACTATCACACGAACATGCATCAAAACTATGTGGATTGTAATTATAGTAGCAGTAAGTAATTTTGATGAGATGGTTAGAGTAAGATAAACAGGTAGCGATATCAGTCTTTAGAAAACATTTATACAATTTATACAATGTCTAACTTTCCACATTTCACCGATGTATGACCAAATCACCATATTTCTGGCATATTGGCGATTATTTACTTTATGAATAATAGTGGTTGGGTAAATTGGTCTAATTAGTAAAATAAGTATTACATTGTATATACGAGATAAAAAACACATCTATACACGCACCAGAAATCAATGAGATAGAACAAACCTTTTCCATATTTTTCTGAGCTGGTTCTAACATGTCTATGTCCATGATGCGTTCAGAAAGATTCTTATCGATACCAAAATCCTTAAAAAAAGGTACAAGTTGCAAGTTTAGTGTCGTATGGTATTAACTGTTTAACATGTCTTTAAGCTATCCGCAAATTTTGGCAAAAAGAACGATCCAATTCGAAACCCACCACATCTTTGCCGTAATCCTCACTGCTGTCACTTTCGGCTATTTGATTTGACTGGCGGAACTTTTTCTCCTCGTCCGAATCCTAAAAACAAATCAAGAGACAACTATAACTAGAAGCCTGTCGGCTAGGATAGCTGCGCTGTGTATACTTAATTTCACTGTGATAGTTGACAAATCTTACGATGACAAAAATAAGTTGTTGGATTTTCAGGTTTGTGACCCCAAAAACGGATTATACTTTTGTAGACGGTCGCCATTGAATATAAATACTAAATTTAAAGCAAACCCCCAACTTTGAGCACTAAAATTATGCTCATGCGCGAATGATGATTCCAATACTCACCACATATCCAAGCTTTGCTATATCGTGAGCGTCCATGTCCAAGCTGAAACCAGGCACTCTCTCATCCTACAAGGAAAATAACTTGAATGCAATTGCAGCCATTCTTTAAGACAAATTTATTTTCATTTATTCAATTTGAAACAAAGGAAATTGTTTCTCGATGGTTTTTTATTCATTTTTAGCTTGGAATTTAAGCAAAATATGGGTTATATTTAAGTTTTCATTTCATGAGATTAATTAGAAATCACAACTTGCACAAGAACATCGCTACGATTTACCTCTTCATCAGTGAAACTAGGCATAAGTTGAATATTTTCATCTCTGCTGCTGAGTAGGCCACTCCTTGTCAGAGCACCACTGGACTGTGTGGACAATCTTCCCACATTTGGCATCTGGAAATATTGTTGGCGGTGTAAAGGGGGTGGCGGTATCTCGAGTCGATGTTGAATACTTATTTTGTAAATAAGTAACCTTTTATGTATTATGTATTTAAACCTTTTTGTTTATCCACAGCATTTTGTTGTAAAACATAATATTTTTGAAGAATTGCTCTTCTGTCAATTGTACTTTTGATCAATCAATCATGCCACTTAAGAAGTGATTTCTTTGATATTATTAAGTGACATCTCAAACAATAGCGTTTGATTACAGTATTAAAAGATGATTAATAATTAACAGTATTAAAAGCGTCTATTGTCTGTTTGCACACCATCAGTGATCAGATTGTATGCATAACAGATTATTCAGCGCCGATATGATATCGGGGTCAATAAGCATTTGATACTGGTTTAGTGCTTGCGGATGGTGGAGAGTTGTTTATCGGGTGTCATCATTAGGGATAAATAGGACTTAGAACGTTGGCGATAAGCGAGTTTTGCGGTTTATCGGGTGCCAAATCATGGAGGAAGCCAGTTTTGAGGTTTAACTGGTGCCAAATCATTGAGGAAGCGAGTTTTGCGGTTTATCGGGTGCCAAATCATGAAGGTTATACTGTTATTTAAAAATATGCGTTTGAGATTAGCATTTTATGTACAATGGAACATAATTACAACCCTAGTGTTGGGAGCCAACATTCCCTGTTGGGACCCTGTTCTTGCTATCTTGTTATTTGTATCACCATGCTATATATACTATAAGACTCTCGCAAAATGTAAACACGCGCAAAAAATATATACCCTATATCATACAGAGAGCCATTCACACTAAAAATATATACCCAATAACATACAGAGAGCCATTCACACTAAAAATCTATACCCAATAACATACAGAGAGCCATACACACTAAAAATATATACCCTTTATCATACAGAGAGCTATACACACTAAAAATATATACCCAATATCATACAGAGAGCCATACACACTAAAAATATACCCAATATCATACAGAGTGCCATACTCACTAAAAATATATACCCAATATCTTACAGAGAGCTATGCTCACTAAAAATAAATACCCTATATCATAAAGAGAGCTATACACACTAAAAATATAAAGCCAATAACATACAGAGAGCTATACACACTAAAATTATATACCCAATAACATACAGAGAGCTATACACACTAAAAATATATACCCTATATCATACAGAGAGCTATACACACTAAAAATATATACCCAATAACATACAGAGAGCTATACACACTAAAAATATATACCCTATATCATACAGAGAGCTATACACACTAAAAATATATACCCAATAACATACAGAGAGCTATACACACTAAAAATATATACCCATGGGTATGATATCAGAGAGCCACTATTTTCTTGAGCTGTAAAAATTTGTCATAATTTTTCTTTACTTACATCTGACTTCATGTATGTAGAGCCTTTCACAGATGCAACACTTGCCATTGTACTTGGCATCGTGCCAGCACCGTGCAAGGTGCTTAAAGGACTGTCAGGCTTTAATGCGGCAAGGTTACCACCACCACCAACTCTTAACGACCCTTGTGGTCCAGACAGGGACTTGATCGGACCAAGATCCTGAAAGGGAATGTCAGATATATATACAATAGAATCGTCGCATAGAAAAAAATCTGTAATTGCACACTAAATTGTGAAAAAACTATCAAAATAAAGAATGTAATTTTGCACATATAGACTGATACATGTTAAGCCAAAAAAAGAAATAGATTTTTATAAAAAAAAGAAATAATAAGTAACCAGAGAATAATCATTATCAATTTTGTTATTTGCTGGAAACTCGTGACTCCAGAAGCGAAGATTTTTTTTTAGTTTATAAAAGGGTTCAACTTCTGGTTAGAAAGTCAAATCAGGCGCAAATGTGAACAGCAACTTTATATATTAAAATACGATATAACAGCTAAAGAAGTAAGACAACTTTAGTAGTTCAAGGCAAATAAACCTCCTTTCGATTTGTCCCCGATTATTTATACTAAAAATATCTATCATAGTGAAATAGTTCAAGTGCTGTAACAATAAAAATTTAATACACAAACTGTACATGTATTTTAAAATTTGCCTTAAAGACTTGTAGTGACATATAATAAAATCGCAATATACCAATTTTCTCGTCTGGGAAACGAACCTGTTTTTGATTTGATTAGTACGAACCTTTTGTGGAATTTTCCCAGCCTTCGTCTTTTTTGAACCATCTTTCTTTCCACTTTTCTTTTTCCCTTGAAAAATGCAACACAATCGACAGTTAAAGACAAATTTAACAATACTGCAAAATTCAACTGAACTTTGTCAAAACCTTTAAGATATCATATTATGTGGATCATTAATTCTGTGATTTTATCATTCCCTGTGAAGATAGATTTGACAACAAATGATGTATGGCAAGTTGTAGATGATAAAACTTGCTAAATGGTAGAAAACAATGGCCTAAACAATTTTTGGGATAATAAATTGATCAATTGAACAATTTTGAAAATCTAATTTAATTTATTTTAAACAATCATGAAATTTTTTTAATTTTCAATGGAACATTTTAATTAGTGGCTGACTAAAAATGGATCAAAATTACTGATCTGAAATCAATTCAAATCTGGAATTAGTCGATACCTACCGACAGTAACAGCCAGCTTCTTCCTCTCCTGATCAACCATATTCCTGTAATACTCATCACAGGGGTGATCCCAAATACTATCACCGGTTTGGAAGTTGAAGTAATAAATGTCTCCATTTGGATCTTGACTGTGGAAAAAAATCGTGGCTAAATCAGAACAAGTATATTGATGAAAAAAAGGTCTTGCTGACCATTTAAACAGAAAAAGAACGATTCTTAGTAAATTTTAGAGCAACAGCATGATAAAAAAAAGAAATTAAAGTAGAAAATATGAAATAAAGTCTGACACAACCTTAAACACATTCATTATAGTTATTTTACTGGCACAAAGTTTTTCAGGTTTAAATACATGATCAGTTTATAATTGTCTGACCTAAAGATCATCATTTAAAACAGCACCTGAGGAGGTGAAATAGTTGAAGTACCTCACAATGATAATACTAGTATTAACTGAGAGTGGCTTTATCGATTACACTCACCATGGTTTCCAATTGTTAGGTAGAGGTGCATTTATACCCTCTCTAGCGATCCACAGTAATCCTGTCTCCTGGTCAGGATCAATGCCAATAACCTGTGCGTATTCATAGATTTCTGCAGAATATGAAGAAAAACGTCAAATATTTTTGATGAATTTACAATCATAATAACAATAATAAACTAGGCCTAGTAAGATTTTACTTAGTTTTAGTTGTGTGACTGATTTTTGATCTCATCAATGTTTCAATGCATGTATT
This sequence comes from Tubulanus ruber, assembly GCA_036873915.1. NCBI lineage: Eukaryota > Metazoa > Nemertea > Palaeonemertea > Tubulaniformes > Tubulanidae > Tubulanus > Tubulanus ruber. The sequence continues at coordinate 3,112 of JAYJLZ010063335.1, read as the reverse complement.
GTCATTAGCTTTTAGAGAAAAACCAAAAGAGTTTAATTTGTTTAATTATCAAACGATAAAATGTAAAAATTTATCGAATAAATAGTATTTAATAAACGATGTATGGCAATTATTGATATTTTTTTTCTTGGAAATAGTTAAATATGGATAGTTGGAGTATGCCAATGAACAATATTATTAGTGTATAAACAATATCATTTATCGGTATGACCCACCTGATCAATTCAAATTGATTTTTAATTGCTTCGGGGCAAAAATAAAAACAAATAACCTATAGTCAGTAACTAACAATCAACAAAGAAATACTTTTCAGAATGTATCTTTAATAAAAATGAAACATGACACATTTTTTCTAAATTTGAAAATTAGCTGAAAATATTTTTCTAGACATATTATGCTAATGTTTAACGCAACCAATACATGATTCTAGTTCTATCGTAACAATATATATTATGGTACTCAGGATTCATTAAAACACATTTTGGAAGCCAAAATTCAGTATAAATAAATCATTCACATACAAAACAGAACATGTTGGTATCATTTATCAAGCATGTTAACTTATGTGCTTTAAATATAACTTATTTACATGACTACTGCTAACACAATTAAGTCAATAACTTTTGGCTTTTTTTTAAACAAACCTTCTTCTGAGGGCTGGTAATTTTCATCATAATCCTCTTCCAGAATAACTTGATCATTGATCATTGTGAGCGTCTATTGTAAGGGATCCTGCTTCAACAGAAATTTGTGAAAAGTTGTGGCCTTAAAAGAAATTAAAGCCAGAATTTTAAACAGCAATCTTATACATTTTTAATCAAATGACGAAAGCCTAAAACCTTCTAAATTCTTCAAAATAAGAGATTACTGCTTCCTACTTAGTATCTGTTCATGTGGATGTACAGGTCTTTTTTTTGGCTGGTTACATATAAATTGGGAAGACAGTCGGACATAACATCTCCATGTTTCTCAACGGACCTGCACAAATTACGAGAACCATATAACTTTATCGGCGGATATCCCATGTAATTGACAGATGTAACTTTTGTCATCATCATCATCCTCGTCTTCAGCGAATAACCAATTTTGGTCTTGCGCTTTTCATACATCATTGTATTACGAGTTAACGCCACTTGTGGTAGCCAATGTATTTCCGCGTTGGTTCATAACTAGGTGGATTTATATTATATTGATAATATAACCAATGTTTTTTTTTAAAAGTAGCATCGATCAGGGAGGTTTTGGTAAAGATCAGGGAGGTTTGGGTAATAAAATTCAAAAAGTTTTTATGTCAAATGACCATCACAGTATATGATACATGATTTTGTCTGGCGTGTGGTAGGCTCAGAAATTTTCTGTGAAAATTCAAAACTAATGTTTTCAGACTTATACTCTCAGACTCCACTGTCAGAGAGAACAGAGGATAATTATCATATCATTATGATTATCATCATACATGGAGCTGGAGAAAGTTCTTAATTCAAGTTATTCATTATTTTGGGGAAAACCGTACGGTTTGATATTCTGAATTTGAGACGTTCCTGGTTTCCAAGCAAGAAATTACTTATTAACTTCACCCCAACCCCCGCCCCTGACTTTAATTTGACGTTTTGTTCGTATTGTGGTGGCTGGCAATGTCCTGTGTCACTGTGTGACTCAGTCACTACTACTGACGTCTACACTGGCACGCACTGCCGGTGCCACTGACTGACTCTCAGTGACTGGTCTGACTCTGTCTACTCTGGTGTCACTAAAAAAATAATAATTTGGCCTAATTACCTTCATAATTATAAATGAAATACTTAAACAATTGAAGGCCTGCAAATGAGCAATATCTAATTACCGTTGTTTTTTAAACGGGCTACGGCAATATTTTGGTAGGACTTCGCCAAGTCGATTTAATTTTGGCTAGAGATGAGAAACCGTCGATTACATAGGACAGCGGCCATTTTGATGCTAAAAAGGAATTATGGGTGAAACGGCCACGACAAGTGTCGAATCCCGCATTGAATAATAGAAACATTACCACTCGACTTGCACGGTACTCGGGAATAAATGCATTTTTTTTATGCGGACAGGGCCACTAAACCTATAATTTTTTTCGCGTACACTCATCCACTTCAAATTTGTATTGTTTAATTTAAATTGACGATAATATTGACAAACTGTGAGTGTACAAAGCTATTAATATAAATTTTATAAAACGAACGTTCGCAAAGAGTTCCGACTGAATCTGAGCAGGGAGTTGAAATAAGAATTTCAACTCCCTGATCTGAGGTAGCAAAATAAGTATCCGACCGTGAATAACTTTCCTGCTCGATTTTCTTATTTTCAAAATACATGTAATAACGAATTGGGATGTAAATTTTGCCGAGGGCGAGCAAGCTCTCTCGTTCGGTTATAGGGGAGTGTGGGGTAATTTCGGCATAGTTTAATTGAATGTCAACCTAGCTGCATGGGTGATTTGAGAAGTATATTATGCTTGGCATAAAGTGGACAGTATACATTATAAGACTGCCGAAAAAAACTGACAAATCCATTCTATGTTGCTCAAATTTACTATCAATTATTTGATGTGTCTTTGGGTAAATGCCTTTGGGTAAATCCGGCCATCCAGCAATATTGCAAATTAAACAGAATTCACAAGTTTATAGCATGAAAATGATATAATTTTCATAAGATATGTCTCAAAATGCTAATAACATTACATTACACAATAAATATTAACTAGAAAACTACGTAACTATTTCACTAAAACATCCATAAGGTCAATTTTCAATCAATAATTCAAGAAAACAATTTATTAAATACAAGACGTGATGCATAAATATATCCTATAGCGATTAAATAATTTCATATCTTTAATTTTATTTCTCATTTAATAATTAGAGGCATACCTATTAAACCCAGCGGCAAGGAAGTGTCCCTGGTGAAACTAACGACATAAGTCACAAACATATCCTGAAGACGTGTACCCATCAGTACACTCTTCATGTGCCCAGCCAGTGCATTTCTCGCATTGCACCCATTCCTCCGTCAGGGCCGTAGCGAGGTTTTTGGGCGTGGGGGGGCAGAAATTTGAAAAAGGGCACTTCCTGGTATACCAGGAACA
>JAYJLZ010062224.1:0-17534 GCA_036873915.1 Tubulanus ruber | reverse complement strand
TTTCATATTATTACAATCACTTTATTCAAAAGGTTTCAATCAACCAAATTATTGCAGGAACGCTATTATAATATATAACTCATCCCTGGTAAAATCTAATGCTCCAAATTTGATTGGCCTCTTAATTAACATAATAAGGCATAATTTGAAAAATAATTAAGATTAAAATTACATGTATATCCATTTCACATTTTCTTTGTATTTCGTGTCTCCTAAAAGATTTTTTGCTGTAAAATTATGAAAGCATTGTTTAAAATATACATGTATTTATATAAAGTATATATTATATATATATATATATATATATATATATATGATACATGTTATTATATCTCTTTAATCACATTGACAGGAAGTGGTTTAGGCTACAGTAGTCACCAGATATCGGCAAGGCTGTCACGTCTGTTCACCGTCGTAAACATGTCTACTCCGACGGAAGATACATTCCATGGTATTTATGGCAAAATTATGTTGCCATGGTTACAGGATTTTCCGACGTTTGCGTTGGAACATATTCACGAATTCTCAAAGGTCAGTAAAAATAATATCGAGAGAATCGGTATCCTTGATATTCATTGATGTAAGATGATTCATCTCGGTATCCCAGAAATTCACCGATTTTCTTTTCAATGGACATCATATTGCAATCTTCCCATACATTTACTGTATGTGTACACAAAAAGTTAGATCCTTCTCTAGCCATCATCTTATAAGACCAATGCTTATACCCAGTTTCCATAGTGTTAAGCCAATGAGAGTCAATAGACTCCCCCTTGATGGGACACTTGTCTGTCGCAGGTCAACTCCCCAGCTGAAGCCAGACGCTTTGCACTTTGTCCAATGACAGAACACTCTGTGATGTGAACTTACAGTACTACATGTATTTTTCTTTACAGACTTTGATACAATCTGTTTTAGACACATATCTGTGTGTAAAAGCGAGATTTCGATCGACGCCCACGACTCCTCATTACATTTTTACTTTGCACGATGTTGCTCGAGTCGTTCAAGGAATGTTGCTCATGTCACCGCGATCACGCGTTGTAAAACCACCAAAAGTAAAGCAGAAGAAATCATCAAGTGAGTCATTTTATTGGTCGTTTAATCTCCTGGAGAAAAAATTTAACTTCTAAGTCACCTGATTTTTTCTCCAAAAAAGCTTTAAAAGTTCATTTGCAATCATTAAAATCTTGTAGCTTGGTGATCAACTTTTGACATAAATAAATATCCGGACTCGCTCCGAATATTGAAGACAAACTTTGATATAATTTTATATTATCGGTTAGTTTTAAAACAAATGTGCGGTAGTGGTATAAACACATTCACAAGGGCCAATATCACTTATGCATTCGTTACAGCAAAATAGGGGCTTCCATCAACCCACTTTATCTGGCAAAATAACTATATTGTTATTCGATCATACAAATCATAGAATGCCAATTCAGTGCCACTTCACGCTTGTAAAACCTCTTGTTATATAAACCAAGAAAGTCCAGGCTAAATTTTTCTATTTTCAATATAATGTGATGTTTCGTGTTATAAATACATGCGCATGTTTGAGTAAATACTCAGAAGCTACTGTTTTATTGTCAGAAATGAAAATACGGCAGACTCCAAGTTCAGGTTCTGACGGTGACACGCTCGTTGAGCAAGTTTCGGACGCAGCTGAGATGCTTCACGCGACGGAGAAACCACCGATGATGCGAGTTGTGGTGCGTCTTTGGTGTCACGAAGTATCGCGTGTGTTTTACGACCGACTGATAACTGAGGAAGGTTAGTGTAGTAATGTTGAAAGTAGTTTCTCCAAGCAAATTTCTGCGGACTAAAAAATTAAATTTTGGGGGGAAATTTAAAATTTTTTTAATTAAATTACAGTGGGATTTTGTCCTTCTACGGTCTTATACATGCGTTTATAAAATGAAATATAATGCATAGTGTCAGTATTCTATTATTAAAGGAATTTGTTAGGAAATAGTAAAATTCTTTGCTCAGCTATTTTGTGTTTTTATTGTAGATAAAGTGTTTTTCAATAAAATGTTGTACGATATTGTGGCAAGTCACTTTTGTACGGCCGAAGACGATATCTGGAGGTCACACATGATGTCAGCAATTAAAGAAGAAACTTTCCTAAGCGCTGATTTTGTAAGTCTTAAAACTCCATCAAACACTAACATTAAATGTAAACCAATTACTACATTTACCGATTCTAATTTTAAAAAAATCTCAAAAATTCTAAACCAATTGCTACATTTATCGATTCTAATTTTAAAAAATCTGAAAAATTCTATCTATTTTATCTTCAAAAAATATAAATTTTCTCGATGTTTGCAATTGACATAATTAACATTCGATCCTTGAATCACAAAAATGTACTGTTTAAACAGATATCATCGCCAAGTCCAGAGAAGGTTATCACATCACAGTCACCTGACATTCCTAGTGTTACACCAGTGCCACCTAGTGACACTGTGATAAAGCGTACACCGACTCCAATTGGTGGTAGAAATGACTGTAGAAGCATCGGCCCAAGATCATCTCCCTCATTGCGATCAACGAGAGGTATGAACACAACACATGTCATCTAGTTTTTTTGTCTGGGGGGATTATATCATCATAAAGTAATCAATAATTTCATATCATGGTTAATTAAAATTTTAAAGGATTTTAATTAGCTGTTTTTTTATCTTGACACGTGCAACACAAACGTAACAATTTGTAATTCATTCGTAAATAATTATTAATTAAGCTGAAATCCATTTATTTATCTTGCGTGTAAAAATAGCTGCCAGTTCTTCGGTCATCAGCAGCAGTGTGAAGTCGTCTTCGCCGGTGAAAGTCCAACGACGGAGGCTACTAACTCCCGATCCTCAACATGAAGACCTCCCCACGGAGAACAACCCTGCCGCAGTACAACCTCAGTCTACGGGAAGTAGTCCACTACGGAACGTACAGTTTGGTGCTTCAATGAAAGGGAGCCATGTTTCTTCGATGAAAGATTCTCAAGTTAATATTGGTAAGCAAATCATTGCAGCAATATTGCATATTTCTATATACAGTATTTTAATGCCAAGTTCGTTCATTCAAAATTATACTGTTTGCTATTATCTGCAATAAATCCATATTTTTGGAAATAAATTTTGGTAAAAATTCACCGTTATTTTTCAAAAATGATCTTTTCTAATTCAAGGTGATAATAAATCTCTTGCTTCGGCCTCAGGCGTAACGACGCAAACCGATTGTGACACCGTCGGGACGCCGGTCATTGACGGTACCGACAGTGAATTATCAAACGAGTCCTTCCATACGGGAACTGTCACTGACTCGCAATCTAACGCCACGATCGATACTCGTATTTATCGTGAGGTGCAGAAAAAACTACAATCCCAGAAAGGTAAATAAGATTCGGTCGCATTTCAGCACCCTTGCACTCCATAGTTTGTTAATGCGCTGTCAAAATTTTGAAAAAAGATAAATTCAGAACTTCATATTTCAGACGATCGTATGGCTTCTGGTAAGAAGCAATCGACAAGCGGACGCAGTTCTCGATCGTTGCAGCGAGGTGTCAGTTTCAAAAGTTCTGGCCGTCCTGACAGTCAGCTGGACTGGTTCACTGGTCCTCTCTTTTCTATGGATCAGGTATGTGTAGTTCAGTTGTTTGGCATTTAATAGTTTTAATTCCAACAATAGTCCAATATATTCAGTATTTTTACTCAAAACATTGTTTATAAGGCACAAATCTTATTTGAAACCAATTTAAATTTTAGATGTCACTTAAAAACTAGACAAAATTTAATTTATTCACAATATTTGTCGCCTGTTGAATTAAGCCTAATTTAAAATGGAAAAAAAACATCGGAATCTTGTTGTCTTTCTCGTAGATTAAAGATACAAACGAAGATCTGACTGATTTCATGTTTGCCAAATACTTCATCGGAGCACACAGTGATTTTACCAAACTGCGTCTGGAAAAAGGTACAGTGGTTTGACAAATATGTTGTTTTACAGTGAGTCTTATGATTTCCAATTTTTTAACTACAGTTTCAGTTCTGTGCATATCGAAATTTTTTTCATTTCGTTTCACTTCCATTTCAAGAAGCATTGCAAACAATAGATTATGGCTTCATTTAAGAACAGATTTCCTTTGTGCAAAGAAGAGCTTTATTCTGTAAAGTGTAAACCTCAGAAACAGCTTCTTAACCAATAAATATGTTCGTTATCTGTTGTTGTGTAATACAATGGTTAAAAATGATGTCAAATTATGAACCGCAATCTTTAAATTGATCTTACCGGCTGCTTTTTTAGGTTTTGCCGAAGTACCGCAACTAATTTTGGAAGAAGCACTGCGTACTTGTTTACAGATATACAACAAGGGAATGAGGCAGAACTTACAGATATCTTTCTTCACCAAGACGACCAGACATCTTGCAAGACTTAGTCGAGTTTTGGTGAGTTATAGCTATCTGATGGATAAAACTACATTATTGCTGTATCTTTTTGGAACTATTGAAAATTGGCCGTCTACGTTAACACAGCGCTGCCAAATGTTTTTTTGGATTATGAGTTTTCTTTGCGAAACTTTTCAATTTCTAAAAGATGGCCTTATTGCCAGTGACTCCGAGATTATCTATTCATGATTGTTCAAACTGACACAATCTTCATGTTGCAGGCTATCCAGGGTGATAATGCTGGCAATGCAGTACTGTTCGGTATCAAAGGTTACACGGGACGATCGACCCTCGTCAAGATGGCTGCGTATATTGCTAAACGTAAGGTATACGAACCCAAACCTCAATCAACGCCCGAGGAAAGTCTACGAATATTCCGGGAGATGGTTAAACAATGCTGTATGAGCGCTGGTCTCCATGGTAAGCCGGGTGTAGTGTTGGTAACCGATGAACTAGGTGACGAATGTCTGCATGAAGCTGCACACATCATGGTGTCAGGTCAGTCACATTTCCACAACTCAGAAAATATAACAGAAACTTATTACCTGTACTACATTTCCAAGTGGCAAAAAGACACTTAACTAACCTGCCTTGTATTAGAAGAAAAATAAACAAAAGTCTAGAGTAGGGAGACCGCAATTTATTTAAGTTTTTTTCACAAAGATTCATATATACCCCTTTAGGATGTACAATCCCTGAAACTTGTCAGATGGCGGTATTAGGCAAATGTTGAAGAACATAATTTTGTTTTATATATATATGTGTTTGTGTTGTGACTAATTAGATATTTAAGATATTTTTTACTATTTCAGATTTATGTATAGTTTATAATAATAATAATAGAGAGGTTATATATCTATATTTTTATTTCGGTTTTAAGGTGAATTACCGGGTGGTTACAGCCAACAGGAGGAGCAACAAATCGTCAGCCAGATGTTCCCCGGTCAGACTAAACGTTTCGAGAAAGTCGTTCAAGCTTTCGATAAATACACGCAAAGAATCAGACAGAACACTCACTTCATCTTCTCTTTGAACTACACAGGTAAAATATATAGTTTGAGATGAACAATGTTCAGATATTTGTCACTGAAAGTTTGTAGTTGTTGCTATATACACGTAGGGGACGCCACTAGATCAACTGTGCCAATAAAATGGCTGGGTAAGAGCTAGAATTGTGAGCTTGTTTGACTCTAATCCATCTAATGGGCAGTGGTGTTCGCTGCGTAAAACTTATACCCGGTGGGCAATCAATCAATTATTTATATAAATGTAAGTTCCTATAGTTCTTCGTTGGGAACTAGTTATTTTTCTATAGCTTCTAGCTTCATTTCTCCCCTTACTTTTATTATTTTTTAAATTATTTTTTTAGAAAACGTAGTTGTAGAATATGTCATCTCATCTTTGCTTCTTTATTTGATTTATAGCTTTACATGGTACACCTGATATTTCGCATGCTCAGATACTGCAACATCCTGCATTGTTTAAATATTGCCATGGTATCGACGTTTACGAACCATGGACGTCACCTGACCTGCAGACGGTTGCTATGGGATGGTTAAAAGATAGCAACAATGAAGTGAGTAATAATATTCATACATTTCTTATGTGGCAACATGCGCCCTTGTCATCTGCAGGGTATCTGCAGGGTAATCATCCTGTTATTATGCCCTTAACGTTTGTTCATCATCAATTATTTATTACTGTATTAAATAAATAAGTTTTTCTTCATCACCTATAGATGGTACTGCCGTCCGAAATCAAGACTTCCAGTGACCAGCTAGTACCGTTAGCCACCGCTATGTCGTACATTCATCAATCTGCTGTCACTGTCGTATCAAAGCAATATAGCGATATACCAGCACCTCAGCTATTCTACTCTCCACTTACATACCAGGAATTTAATCACATGACACGAGTGATAGCCAATCAGATCTACGAGAAAGAGACGGTGAGTACAATATATGACCATGTATTAAGGGACCTCTGAACAACTACCCCCAGGCATTTTCTCCAAGGACAATTATCCCCCACAATTCCCCCCTCCATTCCTAGTTTGAAAGAAGTGTATATAAAAATCCTTGTACATTTAAAAGTTAGCCTTTGAAATCAGTTGCTCTCAGCACCAGATGAACAAAGTTGTACTAGTTGCAGTACAAAGTAATTACAAAAATCAAAGATATAATTGGCTTTGTCTTAACTTGCCTACACTCGCAGATATACAGAGAATGTTAGGGTAATTACTTATTTACTATTTGAGATAACCTTTGGTAGCAGTGAATTCAATGCCTGTCACGACAAACTCAGTGAAGTGAACTTACTAATAGTAGATCAAAGATAAAAATAAAATAAAAAAATATAACATTGGATTATAATTTAAAACAACCTTTGGTGAGTCTAACTTTGAGTTTGTCATCAGTATGGGGTGTAATTGTCCTGGGAGTAGTTCTCCAGGGGTAATTTTCGGGGTGTCCTGGGGGAGTGGTTATTATCCTAGATCCTTGTATTAATGCAGCCATCATTGTTCAAATAAGATAATAAAAAGCAACGTGACAAAATATATTTATACATGTATTATCATTGTTATTATTATTTTCATTAAAAAAATTATTTTATTATTTTATGTAGTTGAACATTAAAAAGCACGATCAGGCATTAAAACACATAAAAGTAGCCAATCAGAGCATTGCAAGCTACCAGGCTGAAGTTGACAGGCAGATGCCCAAGTATAAATCTGCCATGGAGGTCGTTAATAAAAATACGTCGGCTGTTGAGAAATATAAGGCTTCGTTCGTGGAAGCGTTGGAGTCTTGTAAGAAGGAAGAGACATTGATAAGTGACTTACTCGGTCCGATGGCCGATTTGAAGAAAAAAGCTCAGGCTGAGTTTGACAAGGTATGAATAACCTTAATACAGTCAGGGAGGTGGGCTCTCCCACCTCCCTGATACAGTATACTCCACCTACACTCTACAGGCGCTCACTTGTCCATTGATTCCCGCTGTCAATCAAAGAAGAAATAACTGGAAAGGCAGTACTTTAAAGACTAACTAACATTTTAATGTCACGAGCTTTCTTAGTCTTTAAAGTACTGCCTTTCCGGTTATTTCTATTATTTATCCGGGACTAACACGGCTCAATCATATATTTATTAATCAGAGAAGAATCATTTGAAACTCGAGTTAGTTCAACGGTTTAACCACTGAGTCACACTGTCAAACTGATTATATTTATAACTATTAACACACTGTCAAAACAATGTGCATTTATTTCATGTTGATCGTGTTTCGTGAATTTCAGATTAATCCCATCTATTATGCGGCTCTAGAAGCGTTGGAAAGTCTGTCTGTTGCAGCAATAGCTGAAATTAAATCTTTCCACAAGCCGCCGATTGCTGTAATTAAAGTTGTAGAAGCAGTTTGCCTCATGTTCGGCAAACCCCAAAAGTAAGTTAAAACACCGAAACGTGTTTCTCGTAAATGAAAAGAATAAATAAGAACAAATTTGGATTTTTTTTTAATTTTTTTTAATTTTTAATTTTTTTAAAATTTATTTTAAATAAAATTTCGATGAGAATTCAATCCTTAGTAGAACTAAACCTTATCAGATCAACGACAAACGAATAACATTATTTCATGTATTTTTAGTTGGGAAGAAGGTAAGCTGTTGCTAATGAAAGACGGATTTTACAGCGACCTTCAATACTTCGATAAGGACAAGATGTCCGACGAAGTTTACGAAGGATTGACCGAATTCGTTGAGAATCCGATGTTTGATTCTAACTATATTAAGAGTGTTAGTCTAGCTACGTCGTTACTTTGTCATTGGATCAAAGCTATACACCGCTATGCTACCATCTATAAAGGAATGAAACCTCGTCTTGCTAAACTGATGGATGCTGAAGGGGAAGCTAAGAAGGTATTATTTGCTGCTATAAGTTCTCCCATATTCGACCTTAAATGAATGCTTTTGTGTACTCGGTCTGGTGGTATTACATATATAATGTTTTAAGATTTAATGAGTCGTCATTCAATTCACTCATTTCAGGCTCAGATAATTTTGACTCAGAAACGGTTGTCTGCGGGCGAGAAGAAGAAACAACTTCAACACCAGATACAAGCCCATGCCGAGTCATTCAAAATAGCTAAAACCATCCAGCGACAGTTACAGGTAATACATTTGGTTCAAGTCCAGTACCCTGAATAGTAGTTCGTGTTATAAAAAATATTTCGTAAAAAATGAGTAATTTGGTCATTAAAGAAATAAAATATAATTATTAAGATAACAATATAAGAATATTAAAGACATATATGCATGGTTAGGGTAAGGGTAGGGTCTACTTTTCCGGATACTGGACATTTCATCGCGCAAAGAAAATTTTGTTATAAAAGGCCTTATTATGATAATGGATTCTTTTAATGTTGGAAGAGATTAATTGTAGCGGGGGTTCTTTCTATGTAAATATTGTCCTGAGACTGTACAAGTATAACTCTTTTTGTAGGTGGTTGAAGACAAGATATCCGTTGCTAATAATCTGATGGGTAACATTGAGGTGGAGAACTCACGCTGGAAGTCTGAGTATAACGGATCGAAACAACGTATAGACAGTCTTCTCGGTGATGCGATGATAACCGCTGCTTGTGTTACATACTTCGGCCCTCTGAGCAGCCATAATAGACGCAGGTACTTTATACCGACATCGTGTAGACTTGTTTCTGTTTTTAGAAAATGTATATTATATAACATGGTTCCGGCGGAGCCTTAAAAAGCATTAATTTTCGTTTTTCAAATTTTAAGGCCTTAAAAAGCCTTAAATATAGCCGTTTTTTCCTTTAGTGGCCGTTTAAATTTCATGCTGCTTCAGTTCTGTATTTTTTATAAACTATTTTCCCTTCCCAACGATGTTTTGAACACAAAATGTTAAAAACCACAGCTCGTGAAAGTCGAAATTGCGCCATTAAATCATAAAAATTCACAATATCTGCACCAAGGAGTTGGGGCTCACGAGCTTCAAAGCTCGAGTCTCAGTAAACTTAATATTTCAATAGTAGACCATCCCAATTTGGAGACACATTCAAATATTATATAAAACACTAAAAACCAAAATAGACATTAATTTAGCAATACTTTATGCTTAATTTGACACTACCGTACCGGCTCTAATTATAGTCTTCGTCTAATTCAAGAGTCGACCATTATATTTCCGATTATACCTCTTAATAAGCGTCAGGGGAAAATATAATAATTGCAACTTTTGGTCTCTATTTTAAAACATGACGTGATATTATCGTATATATCTGCGTAAAAAAAGATAGTTAATTAGAGGAATATTAATGAATGAAGTTTAAGGGTTAATTAATTATCATTATCAAATTGCATGTACAAAATTCGGTGCCGTGCTTGCAGGTCGGGGTAATAAATCTGCTTCCGGCGCCCCTGAATCAAGAGAAGTTAATGTGGCTAGATTCATAAGGAAACAATGTATCAAATCGGTGTCAAATTTGATACATTGATTCCGAAGAGCAAACCATAAGAACGAAGCGATAAACTGGATAATCCCTGCCGTTTTCAAGGTCACTTTATTAGTGTCTATTTCAGGCGCCTGGCAGAGAATATAGCAGATTAGTGTCTCTAATAAAAGCGTCAACTAAAAATTATAATAAAATGTTAGAATCTTTAATAAGAGCTGTATTATCTACCTTGAAGCATTAACCCGCTAATACCACGCCATGTTTTTATCGTTCCTACATCGTCCCTACATCGTTCCTACGTGTTTGCAGACTCCTCGACGACTGGTTGCAAAGATGTGAATCGGGGAACTTTCTCACAGAATCTCGCCCAGTCTCACGTAAACGCTCCAATTGTTCGTCGAAACTTGACCAGATTTATCGAACCCAGAGTTATATCGCCGAGTCCGTGGCGTCTGCAGCATCTGTAGAGGAGCTGGGCGCATCTCCTACAAGTGATGCCACGTCTCCCGAAGCCACGACAGGTAAGCGTCCAGGATTACTAGGATTTTGAGATTTTTGTTTTGTGGGTGAAAAGGAGTTACCGTAGTGGAAATATTGCTACCATTCATTCTAACTTAAATAATCCCTGTCATTTTTCACCGTAGGCTAATTTGAAATTGATTAAGATCATAATTTATTAAGTTTTTATGAACGTATTGTTTACATATAAATCTGTTAGTATTTGACATCAGCTTTCAAAGGCGTAGCCAGGATTTTCAAAGGGGGGTCGAATTAATGCAATTTTGATCGCGAGCGCCAAAGAAAAAATTTTTAAAATAAAAACCGTTTGATGCGATTTCATGGCATCTGAGTTTTTGTCATTTTGGATTTTAGGGTCACTGTCCTCCAAATGGGGGTCGTTCGCACCCCCGACCCCCCTGCCTACGCCTCAGGTTTTCATATGTAATGTAACGTAAATGAATGTAATTAATGAAGTAATTATGTGCTATAACGTTATGCATCCTTCATTCCTCAGGCTTCGTGGATATAGAAGATAAAACCTCCGTTCAGACCCTCAACCGTATCAAGATTCGTGAAAACTTCTCAATGGAAGAAGTTCTAAGTTCATTCGAAGAAGAGGCAGACTGGCATAGACAACGTATTCCCGGCGACCTTCATGCCTTACAGAACATACTCGCTATGAGGGCATCCTCTAATTATAGTAAACACCAATGGACACTTCTGATCGATCCAGAAAATCGGGCTGTAACATTTGTGAAATTGTTGCATCATAAAGATGATGAAAATGAAAATGAAGATGACGATATTGATGATGACTCGGAGGAAGTAAACTGGCTGGAATCGTCAGTGATTTCTTCAACAAATCTAACCTCCTCATATAACAGTTTAACGTATGTATCGTCCACTTCACAAAGCGCCTCATTTCATTATGCTTTATCTTCAAACTATGCTAATTCTGTTACTAAAGAAACTAATTTTATGTATTTGTAAATTACCGATAATTTCCAAATGCATAAAATTATTGTAGTTGTATTGCTGAGTTTCATTACGTTGTATATATACTCACTATATAGTAAAAACAATGAAACATTTTTACCATATGATTGGTTTAATGTACATGTACATGTAATCCTTCACATGTACATATACAAACATAATTGAAGGATAACATGTTATAAGCTATATTTTTCAGGGTTCCGCTAACAAGTTCCATTCGACGTTTGAAGAGTACTGATGACATAAACTCGTGTAGCCACCTATTGGAGCAGGAGAGCAACATTAACATCAATCAAAAAAGTAGCAACCTTCCTCCGACGAAGGGTGGAGTTTGTGTCGTACAATCTGATGACCCTTCGCTCATCGATTGCATGATTCGAGCATTGACCAGAGGTAAACCTATTTTTCCCCTTTTGATATTTGTGAGAGCCTTTTCCGTTATATTTATACAATTATAATATATCTATATAATTCATAGGTCATGTATTGTTGGTGACTCATATTGAGCGATGCCCGCTGGACGTTATTTATCTTCCCGTTTTACATCGAGATTTCCACGATATCAACGATCAGTGTACAGTCCAACTCGGAACACACAATGTGTCGTGTCACGTCAACTTTCGGCTCTACCTCAGTCTTTCCACCCCTCTAAATCTTAAAGGTTGGTAAATCTTATACAACAGGGTTCGTACGTGTCCTTGAAAACCTTGTAAGTGTTTGATTTTGTTATTTATTTTTATCGTGGAATGTCATGGTTTTCACCTAAAAGTGCTTGAAAAGTCCTTAAAAACGAAATTTGGTTGATAAAAAAAATGTTATTTTCAATTTCGTAACATTGTAAAAATTCTATGCATAACAATACTGTTGTGTTTATGATAATATTTTTCCTTGTGTATAACTTGGTTAAAAGTTCCTTGGAATTTGGTTTTTGGGTCCTTAAATGTCCATGAAGAGTCTTTGAATATCAGGTTTGGGGAAGTGTACGAACCCTGAGTAATAAGAATAGAATATAGATAAGAATATAACTAATAACTATACTTACATTAATTAATTGTGCAAATACTGTTTTCCTGCACTACATAGTTTAGAAACACAATGTTATTGTTAATTGTTTTAGGTGAAAATCTGACTCTACCACCTCTGGGTAAACTATCAGTAATTGACCTGTCAATCAATGATGAGGGGCTTGCTCATTGGCTGATGCAGGAAATGATGTCATACGAGAGGCCTGAATATGATCATCAGATCCAAGCTCTGGAGGCAGAGATCTATAACCAGAAGACAGATATTAAAAACGAACAGGTACAGTATTCGTTTGCCATTTAATGTAAGATTTTCAAAATCAGCTTTCAAATCCAGTCTCTTTTCCATCAAACCGACACTTGTTAAAATATAAACTTTTTTTAAGGAGAAGGTCTTCCAAAAGGTTTTATGTCTTGAAAAGCCATTATTATCAGAGGGATCCATGTTAGAAAGCCTCGACGCTTGTAGTGAGGCAATCGCCAAGAATGAGCTGTCAATCGAGGAGACTCGATTTCTATCGAAACAGCTCGAGTTAAAAACGCGGCCATATTTACCAATCGCTCAGCATGCCAATGTCATCTACAAGGTCATTCACAAGGTCGAGCAGTTGAACTACTTGTATCACGTGCCGATGGTAAAGTTCAGAAACATATTCACTGAAACTATCATTTCTCATCAAAGAGGAAGGGGTTTGACAGGTATGTTAACTTATCAACCATATCCTTAAAAGTGGTTGTAATCGTCAACATCTCTTAATCTCAAGGACTAGGGACGCATGAACGGAAATACTAAATATTTAAATATGTCTATATAAATATAAAAAACTGTCCAAACCGAATTTCGAATAAACCGGAATTGTCTATCATCCGAAAGCAATTGTTGGTCCCAAATTTCAGATTTGGTTATTTTAAATTAACCGAAACTTTGTACAAACCGAACTTTGATCACAGTCCCTGTAGGTTTCGGTTTGGACAGTTTCCACTGTATTATTAAACAGCTTATCAAAGTTGGATTAATTTTTGATTGATAAGTGTATTGAAACTATCGTTCATTGTCAAAAACTGTGAGGCATCGATGCAAAGAAAACTGCAGTATAATGATAATGCACTTTATCAACTAATTACTTACCACATGTACACTTGTACTTATCTAATTACTTACCACATGTACACTTGTACTTATCTAATTACTTACCACGTATGTACCTTCAGGAGATATGAAAGCCAGATGTCAGGAACTAATCGACGCCTTCACTAGTAATATCTGCGATCACATGAAGATGACTCTATTCGAAACGGACTACAAACTATTCATTACGTTGATGACCGTTGATAAAATGCTGTCAGAGGGCGCCATCAACAAGGACGAGTATCTCATGTTCGTTCAGCCGGATGAAGCCGAGTTTGGTGACTTATCTGGCAAGCCTGAATGGTTATCTACTCAGGTAAATATTTCTTTATCACTAAAATGTTTCATCATTTTTTTGACGCTTCATAGACTTTAGGATATAACAATACATCATACTATAATTTGAGCAACGTTTGTCTGTCTGTTTGTTCCCCTACTCCTCCGGCGTCCTTGAAGCGATCTTCGCCAAACTTGGCGGGTGGATGCAGGTTGACCCCAGAATTACTCCTGAGGAGTTAATTTTTGGAAAGGGCAAGGTCGGTTAAAGCGATATTTGATTCTACCGATACTGAGTGGCTGTGTTCTTCGTCATCAAAATGGTGCCGGCCCAGATCGACTTTTATAGATAATGTCGATAACATATACATATAAATTTTGGCAGTTAGACAAAAATTTGAAATTGAAATGAGGAAATGACAAAAGTTTGATTACTAGGCAACTAGATTCCGGTCAAAAGATGCAGTTTACTCTCGAGTGCACAATTATCACACGTACTCTGCACGGTCGTATTATTATCATAAGCTTTTAAAGGTAAATGTTATTGTCAGAAAATTCTATCAAGTAAAATAAAATGCGACGTCAAATAAAAGCGGATATATGTGCTTATTCTTCCGTCATGGTTTCGCTTCCAAGTTCAGTCTACAGTATTTTTCGATAAAGATATAGGTGTAAAAACTCCTGGCCATATAATTACTTAAATGATCAGCCACATGTCATTCATCACATTCCGTTTTTTTCAAGCGTCAAACTGATCTTTTAGAATCATTCTCTTGTTGATCTCCTTGACCGATGAAGCACTTTGTGCGAAACGTTTCTCATTAGATATTCTTCATTTCGTATCAATGTATAAGTGCAGATTGTTTTATACATGTAATGACATTTATCTATCTTAATGTATATTGTAGGCATGGTTGATGTGCGAAGTTTTAGAAGTGATGTTCCCTGCTTTAGATGGTTTACAGCAATCATTTCAGGATCATGACAAACAATGGCAGGAATATTTCAAAGTGAGCATAAATATTTCTATTTTTGTACTATTTTGTTCAAATTAAAAGATTTATACAAATTATCTGTAAATAAAAATCGGACGCAACATAAACGCATAACACGGAGTTTATTAGTACAACATTTCGAAGTGACACCCCTCTTCGTCAGGTACTGTATGACGTCACGAGGTGACATCCCTCTTCGTCAGGTACAGTATGACGTCACGAGTTGACACCCCTCTTCGTCGGGTACAGTATGACGTCACGAGGTGACACCCCTCTTCGTCAGGTACAGTATGACGTCACGAGGTCACACCCCTCTTCGTCAGGTACAGTATGACGTCACGAGGTGACACCCCTCTACGTCAGGTACAGTATGACGTCACGAGTTGACACCCCTCTTCGTCGGGTACAGTATGACGTGACGAGGTCACACCCCTCTTCGTCAGGTACAGTATGACGTCACGAGGTGACACCCCTCTACGTCAGGTCAGATGGTGTATGTTTTCTAACACTGTGCCAAGTTGGTTGGTACTTTATGTTTTACTTACCGAATTGTAACTGTCCTGTTTGTTGCAGCTTCCGGTGTCACTCATGAACCCAGTTCCTGATGATAAATTCTTCGTATTGACACGAATACAGAAATGTCTAATATGGAGGTGTGCTTGCCCACAAAGGGTATGTTTAACCACTTATATAGCTTTATTTCGTGGATGCCTGTTTTAAAAACAACAATTTAAATATGTGCACTTCATTTTATTTATGTTTTCAATATTTTCTGGATTTTTATACGATTTAAATAAACTTTGAATCCAAGACATCTGTAGTATGAGAATTATGTCTCTGTCTCCTCATTTTTACAGTTTCTGGAAGTGTGTGACGCGTTGACCTTGTGTGAACTCGGAGACATCGCACAGTTCAATGAGCAATTATCGATCAGCGAAATCTACACGAAAACAGCAGCAAATATTCCTGCGATACTTCAAATACCCTCGATACACACTGATGAAGACTCCTCGCATAACGGTATGTAACCCCCCTGGTCTAGGTCTGGTCAAATCTGGGCCAAAAAATATCTTCAAAACACTTAACTCTGCAAAGACAACATCATCTACGTTGATAAGTATCCGAAAATCTTCAAAAATTCCAACCTTAGATAACTCGATTCTTTGGCATTTAATCGGTCATCAATCATTGGACAACTTAAACGATACGATGAGTTCATCGCCTATACTAACGAATTAAACACTTTATTATAAATAAGGATTTTGTTGACTAGAACAATTTAGCCAGATTGATGACTTATCCGAGGTCGACAGTACCGTAAAATATGTGAACAAAGCACTGAAATAATAATCACATACATGTAAATATATTTCCGTCCTTCTCTTCTAGGTGTGTTGCCATTGAATATAACGTCTGCTATACGTAAATCAGCCGGAAACTACCGACGTAAAGTTCAAGTGTTTCACTTCGGAACTGACGATCAGATGTCTAAGTTAGTATCGGTGTTGTATGAGTGTATGAGGGAGGGCGAGTGGTTACTATTGAATGACGTTCATCTTGCTGGTGATTGGTCTCCCGAGATGATAGCTGCTCTACAGGTTGGTGATATGATATTTTTAACACATGCCATAATTCACCTGTTTTAATGAAATATGACTTGTATTTAAGATAATTTATTATATTACACTATCCATTATCAAGAATGGATAATAACCGATTTCTATGTAAGAGAAAACATTTTTCATACATAATTTTTTTGTTTTATTGGTAACCAACACATTTTTTGCACATTGTGAGTATAGTTTTACATACAGTAACATGATTAATTTCAATTTTCTGTTTGGTACAAAGTTTCTTGTGACAAGAATGCTAATGTGAAAAAAATTGTTTCACCATTTTAGGAGATAATACATTTTCAACCGCAACTTGACAGAGAATCTTCTGAACAGTTATCTCACTCTGAAGACTGTTTGATGAAATCATCTTTCCGATTGTGGATCACGGTGAAAAATGAAGGGCGTAGACTGCCAGGTAATTTTGTTTACCAAGTGAACTTTGCACATTTTATGTTAAGTAATTGGTTATTAATAACCGACATGACTCAAAGGATAAAAATTACTGATATCTCACCGACAACAAATTTCAAAGATTTGTTGTTGTATAACCACATAAGAGACCGGATATTCTTAGAAAGATTGTGATTGCAACAATTTTTAATCGAAATCTATCATGCAGGAGAAATATTCGACTGTATCTGTTGTTATTGTATCGTTTCACAGGTATATTGAACCAGTGCGGTATAAAGGCAACGTGTGAATTGATCGATAATGTTGGTTCAACAATCCGTCGTTATTATAGAGATACTCAAGAAATATTCACAAATTGGAGACACCTTTATCCTCACGACGCTTGGGTAATTATCAGCTCGTACCTTTGTCCATTTCAATAGAAATGTTTCCGTATTATAAAAAGGGTTCTTATAAATAATATTAACTGAAAATGAAGTGAGGTAAAATCTTAAAAAAATGACAGAAAAATATATTCCGTATCCGTTCTAGAAAGGGCGTATTCCAATTAAAGGGTAGCATAGAGTTTTTGTGAAAAATTTCGCTCTAAAAAAGCGTTGCCCAGGGAGGTGGTTATACCAGGGAGGTGGTTATACCAGGGAGGTGGTTATACCAGGGAGGTGGTTATACCAGGGAGG
>JAYJLZ010060004.1:6895-17628 GCA_036873915.1 Tubulanus ruber | reverse complement strand
CATTAGATAAATTAAATGAGTGGTGCGGCTATTGTCGTTGATTATGTCAATTTAGTGGTGCTTTTTTTAAGTTTTTTGACCAAAAAAGTGGTGCAGCTGCCGTATAGGTTCCGTCGCCCTTGCACATGCTTATTTCGCGCTGAGTTAATGATGACGGTATCTTGTGGAACCAGCGCGCGATAAAAGCGTGCAAAACTTTGAGAAAAAAACACGACGTAGTGAGCCAACACATTTATTAAATAAAGGGAAAACCGTTGTGCACAGACAACTGAGTGGAAGATACATGTCCAAGATGACTTAAATACCAAAAATTATGTTACAAAAATTTTTAAAAATTTTTAAAAAAAATTTACCTTGCCAAAAGATGGAAGAATTTATTGAGTTTTTCTTAATTAGGTGTATAGCGTAACTAAGAGTACTATTCACTCAAAAATTTACCTTGCCAAAAGATGAAATAATTTATTGAGTTTTCATACATATGTGTATAGCCGTGCAGAGAGTAATAATATTCCACGCCACTAACCGTGTGAAGTGTATAATATTCCACGCCACTACAGTATTAATATATTGATTTGGTGTAAAAATGGAAATATTAAAATTGTATATAATTATGAAAAACACCTTGAAATTAGACAATAATAAATGAAAATAATATATTAGTTTGCCCGGTAGAGATCCGAACACGGCATCTTCTATGTCGCAAGAAATGAAAATAAATAAAATAATAAAATTAGTTTGCCCCGGTGGAGATTCGAACACGGCATCTTCTATGTCCCAAGAAATGAAAATAAATAAAAAAATAATACAATTAGTTTGCCCCGGTGGAGATTCGAACACGGCATCTTCTATGTCCCAAGAAATGAAAATAAATAAAATAATAAAATTAGTTTGCCCCGGTGGAGATTCAAACACGGCATCTTCTAAGTCTGAGCATGGTCCGAAAACAAACCCCCCACTCCCCGAGACCACCCCATGATACATCTACAGGCCAAATCCCAGCTCATCTGATGGACAAACTGCGTATAATTATATAGGATAAAACACCAGTCTTAAGTCAAAAAAACCCGAACTTCTTCGAACAATCGTTTAAAAAACCCGAACTTATCCGAACAAACGTTTAAAACATTACATCTCCGAAGCAACTCGTTATCACTTTTGATGAATTCTTTACTTTGCCTTAGAAAATAATGGACAGCGACAGTAGAAACCATCAGAATCAATTTCGTCTAATAAATCGTCAGGGGATACTTGATCAACAGGGTACAGTGGCTTGGCACGGATTGATATTTCCGATGTGTCAGTCACTTGAATACCGCAATTTCCTGCCTATCAACTGTTCATTAAGAGTTCGGTGGCCATAATATTGGACAAGCTAATAATCAAGTCATTATCTTCACTCATCTTCACCTGCGGATCACAATACTGGCTCATTGATTTGACACTGGACGTAATTCGCACCTGTTGCATATGATGAAAACATCTAATTGCGAAATATAGCGAAGTTATCGTGATACACGTATGACCTTTGACAGACAGGTTAATTATTCCGATTCCAATAATCAAATTGTAACTGGACTCAATACGCCTTCAGTTTTTGTTTAGGCTCCTACACGATTCAAAACATCAATAATTGAAGATTTTTATGTTATGAGTGAATTAGGAAAGGTATTTCTTAAAATCGAAAATTTATCCCATTCTTGAAGATTGTTACATAATGTCAATGAAATGAAAATATACGACATAAGTTTTCTGACAAAGAGTAAAGGTACTAAGACATCACTCTAGAATACACCTGTCTATACGAGATTTGACATTAGGAAATGAGTCTGGTTTTAGGCAATGTTATGTGAGGTCTGTCCAAGCTACGGTCTTTCGATGATGATCTCAAATACTAACCTATAAAGTGTTTAGTGAAAAAGCCGACACATCTGTCTTAACTTTGTCAATGCCATTATTTATAGTGGTTATTTGCCTCGATTGGTCGTTTCCAGATCACAGAGGTAATGGTCGACAAGTGAACTTCGATCAGTCCATCAATAAAGGAGCAGCATATGTTTGTTTTGATATTCATTTACAGTACCACCAAAACCATATAATTATAATAAAATACTTCAGTTTGAAACATATTACACTACGTTAATCAATATTCGAAATGCAGCCATGCGTAATTACTATTCTTTAAATATATAGCTATGCAATATCAAATTTTTAATGAAATCATTGAAGAATACATGAATCTTGAACCAATCAGCAATATAATCAAGGACTGAGTATTACCCCCTTCGATTGATGAATAATGTTGGCATTTTTTGTCATTAGAGACAAGAAAGGCAAATGAAAGCATCGTGCAGCGAAAATCGGAGAAATCAAAAGCTTTATCCATCATCTTTATCCATCTCGACATGATTAAAAGTCTTAAAAACAAATGAAAACGCCGCTTGTTGTGGAAATCCGGTATGTTCTTTAAAAGGAAATTAATTTCCCTTTCAATTGATCATTTCATCAGCGAGTCGCAATTACTTTCAATGTCTTCATTGTGAAATATTCAAAAGACAGCTAGATCCCAAAACCCAAGAATTCTGGATTATTTTTCGTTTGAACATCCAAGTCTAACTGCACCCCAGGGAAGAGCATATTTGTATATCAGCAATCGCCCAATACAATAAATCAAAATGAAAATAATATAGACATTTTGGAGGAATAATTTTTTTTATTTCTTCTATTGAAATCCGAATTATTGATTAATCATATTTTTGAAGAAATAAGCTATTATAAAAAATATTCAACAAGAAAAATCAAAAGAATGGCGGCAGTTGGGTCTCCACGCAACATCTTTTCATTCAAAAACAAGCCGTCTGTCACATCATAGATGGCTCACTTCTCGTGACGTCATAATGGACTAAAAGTTGGTGTTTCTACACAAGAAATCTTTTTTTGAGTCGAGAGTTACTCGATAAAAACCGGCCTTAATTGATTCCTCGATGACTAATAAGGTGGATTTGATAATCACAAGAATCTAGACGCTAAAAGCATTTTACATGTTTTCACACTACAGGTGTCTTAAGCCACAACAGCGGTGACAAATCATAATTTTGGTCGATGATCCCTCCAGATGCCGCTAACGCGTAACATAGATTTTAATGGTTATTTCTTGTCGAATTATTGACACGATGAGTAAAATATAACCGGAACAACATCGGAATTACATACGATACAAAACTTAGAACTATTTGCCGTTACAGCTGCGAAAGATGACAATCATCTCAGATTCATCTTCAACGGTTCGACTATATTTGGTCAACCAGAAAGAAATATTTTTTTGTCTATTCAAAGTAGAACGTTGATTTGAACCACGCCTTAGTTTTGAGGTTCAAGCTTTTTTTATTATAAAAGCAGTGCATTTCTAATGTTCTCAAAAGTAAAGATAATGTTATACGGTTTTAATCATCGATATATATAAATCTTGTTTGAAGTCGCCCGTAAACACCGACGGCGATAACCGATCGAATATATATTTCAAAAACGAGAGCTAGCATTTGATGTTTTTTTCAAAAAAAAATTTAAATATCAACATTTGCGTGACCTGATCAATCTATAATTTGTTTTATTCAAGATAGAAATGCAATCAATAGCATATTTGGTTACTAAATTTCTTTTCGCCGCCGAGTTTCGATTTCTCGACTGAGAACGAATATTTTCACCGGCAGGAAAAGAGCAAAAAGTGAAAAAAAGACCGGAATACTTTGAGTCATCGTTGCATCATTGTAAGCTATCGTCGAAACTAGATTTGTTCCAATCAATGTCAATGATAGGGATTCGACTCCCGACGGTCTCACACCTGCAGTCCGGACAGGAGCCCTATTGATCGTGGTGAATAGCGATTCAAGGACGCGGAAAGCCGATCGCTAGCGTATCTACCGGCGACAACGGAATCAGTTTCAAATCTTCATTAGTCAAATAAGCCAATGTAATGAGCTCCGGCTTTATAAAGACCTTCTGAGCAAAGGTATCAAAAGAACTATCAATATCCCATCGGATATAGGATGGAGACGCAAGGGATCAAAAACTTCGATCGAAAATGACTCAACACGTGGCCATTATAATGAACGACGGTGACTCATCCGCGAACTATAGAACGCATTTTAAAAATTTAACATCCACCGCGCTAAATTAACGATTAGTAAAACGCGAAATGAAAGAAACATCTTCCTGTAGATTAAGATGAAAGAGTATTAGCGATAAAGATGGGTTCATAAAATGATTAGTAAATGCGCCGTTAATCCGGTTAATTGGGTTTGAATGTGTTTCAGTCATCGTCGACGGAAAAGTTTCTGATACAAGATTCACGAAGAAATGTTAAGAAAGAAATACTACGAAATCGCAAATCCCGACTCTTGTCTGCCAGGATTAGTGAAAGGGCCAACAGAGATGGCGCTTATTCGGCAGAGAACGAAATGAATAAAAAGTTAAACGTAGAAAAGCTAAACCTTTTATAAAACTCATCAATATTTAGCGGCAACATCAGTTTTCAAAGGAAATTTTTTTCTAAATCCTGAAAATCTGCTAAAAAGGATGTCGTTTCATTTATTCAAGATGTCTATCGTTTTGTATATCACGAAAAAGAATATACTGTACATGTACTCACTAAAAAATAGTTAATTTTATACCTACCTTTTATAACGTTTTCAGTTCCGCGAACATTTACTTTTTCAATCAAGCTTTTGTTAAGCTGAAACACGAAAAAAAACATTTGGATGATAATAATGGGAATATATTTTAAAAAGATTTTTCGATACAGGATGTCTGTACTTATAGGCGCCACCAAAACTATTAAGTCAACTATTTCGCACTTCCTTCTAAAATTTAAAAAAAATCGATGATTGAAAAATGAATAATTAATCAGTTTTCAATAATGTGAAAGCTATTCTGTTGTAAGTTTACTAACATTTCTCAATTACGTTGTGACTTATTATAATTCTACATTTCGGCCATGTCCGAGTCCGAAACTTAGCACGATATTTACTCGAAGCACGAAACTTAGCACGAACTCGAACAACGAATTCTGAAAACTGAATCCCGAGTATCGAACAATCAGTATCGATCACTGAGTATCGGACAAGTATCGATCACTAAAAGTTATTGATGCGCGTAAAAATGTGGTTTTAGCGCCACACTTCAGGAAATTTGCCGGACTTGACAATCATTTCATAGTTCACTTGTAGTGTATAAACCCGGACTCTTGACATAATCCATGGTTACATGACGTGAACAAGGGAGCTAAATGAAAGTCATTGTATCAAAATAAGGAAAAGCGTCATTCTCATTACAGCATTTTACATCATGTTCAACTTGATAGCCAGTAACCATACCTCTAGTGTATACCTTCAGAGGAAGTCACAGGCAACATACGAAGAAATCTTCCAGGCCATACTTAATCGGTGCAGGCAGTTGCGAGGAACTGAACTGTCTGTTCCAGACGGGTATTACTAAACAGTGCACCCAGACACACTACCCCCCACCCGCCCACACCCACCCACACCTACCCACATCCAGCCACACTCACCCACACCCACCCAAAAAAATGTACCCATAAGCCCAGGGGGGGGGCAAAAACTACCAAAAATTAACGATCCTTTGCACACCCACCCAAACCCACCAAAAATTTCTATCCAATCGCCTACACCAAGCCATAGATTGAAGTATAGAGCATGAGCCATCCCCAGGCCACATTTGGTTGAGATTGAATCAAATGGGCATTCCTGGCGGCCATATTAGAAGAGCCCCCCTGGGCTCATGGGTAATTTTTTTGGATGGGTGTGGGTGAGTGTGGCTGGGTGTGGGTGAGTGTGGCTGGGTGTGGGTGGGTTTGGGTAGGTGTGGCTGGGTGTGGCTGGGTGCACTGTTTAGTAATACCCGATCCAGACCCAGAGTCGTTTTCACTAGACTTTGAGACTAGTGTGGTCCACCATAACAGTTTTCGGAGCCATCATCCGTTTTCTGCCCCAGGGGCCCCCGACCCCCCAAAAAGGGGGAAATATTATGGTTGTGGGAATGGTTTTATCATATCTGCCAATCAACGACTGGTAGACCGCTACCGCTACAAGATGGAGGGGTTGGTATTCCTACCTGTTGTAGATATCACTAGAGGCATGGAGCATTCTCAGGCAACAGTTCCCCATATACCACCCGAACTAAGGAATGTCATCCAATAGACATTACAGGGTGAACTCCGAACTAACCACGTGTGCGAGGGGTGGAACTCTAGATTTATGCAAACTACACTGTAGAAGGATTCAACCAACCATCAATTTGGCGGATGATAAAGCATCTCCAGATGGAGCAAAGTAATGCAGATTCTTCCGATCGGTATCGGAAATCCACAAATAAGACTCAGTAATCTGTGCTTGAACTATAATAATGGATTTCCCAATTTCCTCCACTGATGTTTTGCGTGGCGTGGGACATAATATACATCTTAGGGAAAATTGAATTGAACTTCATTGTGTGTGTGCTAGTGTCTGTAGTTATTTATTTTGATGTGTTTGATCTCTTTTCTCTTGGGTATTTAATCATTTTATAAATATGATAGAAATAAATATGATATACCGGTAATTCAATCTCTATATTCTACAATTAACGAGCTCAGACTTATTATACTTTCCATGGACAAGTCAGAAGTTCACAAGTAGTGACTGACATCACAAATTTAAAAAGTCTGATGAAAAATTACATGGGGTCATTCTTACCTGCTTTACACTCGGGACATTTTTTACGGAGGCATTTTTACATACAACCGAAAGTTATTATGCATGCCGGGAAGTTCAACCAATGCCGCAATTAACCGCAACATGCACGTAAAAATCCGTCTGCTTCACGGTGACATCACGCGATCACGACGAGACTTCAAACACCACACAGACTACTCCGGACAGAGGACTGCAGCAATAATCCTCTATTTCGTAGATATTTACGAGCGCGATTTCTTCTTAAATTCCGCCAACTTCTACTTCATGTGTATATAAAACTATACATTTATGAGCTCAATTTTACTATTCTTTGACCGCATCTGCGCACCATGACAGATGAACAAGAGATTCTAGAGGTCCCCTGTGATAGTAGCGCAACATCCATCAATCGGCCACAAGTCATGCAATCACATGAAATTCAAGACAGTCGTTCGCCAGACAACCTCAAACAGCTTAAAATAAGGCTGCGGTTTATTTTATACCCACATGAGAACGTCGGACTGCGTTTAAAAAGTCACCAATCCAATAAATAAATTTTCGTTGAATTCAATCATCATACATTCGTTCAACTTATACCATGACAGCTTACGGCGGAAGACCTACAGTGTCAGACCTACAGTTACCAACTCACAGTGTCAGACCTACAGTTACCAACTCACAGTGTCCGACTCACATTGTCAGACTCACAGTGTCAGACTCACAGTTACAGACTCTGATGGACATAAGCTCATTTGCGTAAATTTGCTGTTGTAATCAGATCCCAATTGAACCAAGATCAAATCCTTTCCTTTATTTAACATTAATTAATTAATTTCGACTTTGTGGCTGACTGAATGACATAGGTTTTTTGTTAATGCAAAGTCAGAAGGGAAAATTGTCAAACACAGAATACTTTCATATGAATGGGTCGGGAAATTAACTGGTGATGGCACTTAAAACCAGATCAGACAATTTTCCTACATTCACTATTGCCAGCTTCCAATATCAATTTATATGGCGATCACTCGAAACTGGCTCATCAACCCGGAACAAATCGATATTCGCTGGACAACAACTCGGTACTATGTCATTCATCATGACTTATGTCCACTTCGTCTAAAAATAAGAGCAGCGTTGGGGGGACACGGGCGGAAGTCGGAAGCGAGGCGTAAGGGAGTCGGATGGGAAACAGGCGGAACAAAGGGAGGAACGGGAGTTGGAGGGCAGACGGATGGTAGTCGGAAGGATTCACCGTGCTTTCCGTTACCTAATCATTTGAAACGTTATGTTCAACCAGTACCAATTCCCTGGTTCAACGTAGGTTATAAATAGGTGGACTAGATCGGAGCGTTGAACAGTCCGACCGCCACTTTCTCCGATATTTGACTACCGGTAGTAGTATCCGGTCTAGAATCGCACGATTGCTGCGAATTAATTTCTTTACAAAAAGCATCGATAACAAGTGGTTTAATGCCGCTTAATGAACGATATATGAACGCATCATGTTCGTTTAGGCTGGTTAAAGGTACTTCTATTTGACTTTTACGTTCCGACGTATTGGAATTTTCAACTTGACAGACAACCGTATAACTACATGTACTACAACGAGTCAAGTACAACTAGTAGAATATATTCAAGCGAAAGTGAATTACATGTATAAAATCTCCATTTACATGCAGTAAAATGTTCATAAATTTCCTACATCAGGAACAAAAAAACCGGGGGAAATGAATTTTTGCCTGGAAAGTTATATGTTACAGTGTAAAAATTGATTGGTCAATATCAGCAAGTGATTAACTGATTAAGGAGCATTATCTGTCCCCCCGGATAAAACCACCCAAATAATGTCATAAACATATCATAGGTCTAAGAATTGATCCTATTCGTGAGACTTTTAGATATATTTACCAACCAATCAATAAATATCACCAGCAAAATTAGAAAAAAGTATTACGAATCACAGAAACAAGATTTCTTAATTCTACAAGATCCCACCACGAGAAAACAGTTCATCTATGTTGATTAAATTCATGTTTGTTGAGTTTTTCCGATGTTACAATATTGGAGTATCGAGAAAAAGATAAATTGAGTTTTCTTGTAATAGATGCAAAGCTCCCTCGACAGAACGGAATAGCGTTGCTGAGATTTCATAAAACGTACAAATTATTGATCCAATTCACTATTGAATTCCTTTTGTTTTTGCGAAGACTATTTCACGATTTGTAAAAATTATTCTATCTCTTGCCTCAGACACAAAACTTACATTTCTAAAATTGATCGAGACATAAAAGACATCGATGTCGTTTTAATTAAAAAAAGATAATTAATTTCGTGCCACAGAGAGCAAAAATGACACCTTCTCGTTTTACGAGTGACCTTCACTGTGATAAATCCATCTAAGATCCTATTAATGAGTTTTCTTACGAGCGTATAAATAAATTTTCAATAAGCGTCTCATACTGTGATGGAATGTTGGTGTTTAACGTGTTAAAAACTGGCCGAGAATTATCGCTATATCGACGAGTCGCTTGTTTAAATCGTTGGTTCATGTCACCGTCCATAAATAAGAGATATTTTTTCCTGATAAAGCGAGCAACAAGTCTCATAACTTCGTCGTGACAGAGAACAACAGTTGAAGGCAGTAGCCTCACCGGCGCGCAAATCAGGAATGCAGTTTGCCTTACAATTCAGATGGCGCGACATGATTTATTGTAAGAATGGGTGTTTAACACCGTGTATTTCTATAGTAAAAAATCTGTGGAAATAAAAAGCATCATACGAAAAACCGGCCATATTAATCAATATCCCGAGAATGTTATCCGTACTGTAGTATTTTTTATAAGAATTCAATCGCACGCAGGAAATATATTGTAATTATGATTTTTATTTTAGAGAACTTAAATACAGCAAGCCTTTTCTCGACCGATGATAAAGTGTAACTCTTAAGAATGAATAATTAGCAAAACTTGTTACTTAATTTTTAATTAACTAAGAGTTATAAAATATACGTTGCGAAAATGGGGTATATTTTTCGCACAAACAGAAATTCAAAAAAATTTGAAAATT
This sequence comes from Tubulanus ruber, assembly GCA_036873915.1. Lineage (NCBI taxonomy): Eukaryota > Metazoa > Nemertea > Palaeonemertea > Tubulaniformes > Tubulanidae > Tubulanus > Tubulanus ruber. The sequence continues at coordinate 7,837 of JAYJLZ010060004.1, read as the reverse complement.
ATAATAAATGTATTATATTTCTTTTTTTAAACGGTTAACACTGTATTGCTAAAATAAATAACTTAAACAACGATTTGGTTTCACAGCTATACCAGTTAAAACTACTATATTGTCGCCTCCATATTGCCCTACCACGTACGTCAAGACAAATATGAATGCTGTAGCACATTTCCATGCACACGAGATCAATAGGAAAGGAAATATTAGACTTTGGTGTTGACTATACCATAGCCAACCGCCATTTATTATATTTGAGCACTTGTTATGCAACCTTACGTGCACTTATGATGCAAAATGCGCATAGGTTTTTTTTACAGTAGTCAATCAATTACATCGTGTAAACAGTTTGTGATAGATGTGTGCCTTTAATTGCGTCCAATTGATCATGCACTTTTGAACAAGTTGACAACATATCTCACAATGCTGTAAAACTGGGAAATACTGCGACTCGGTCACCAATACCAGCTCACAATATTTGCCGAAATCTCATGAAGAGTCGCAATTAGACTCGGATAACAAAACATGTCTACGCAATGCGGAGTAGTACGAATGGTCGAATGGACAGTTTAGGCTAATACGATTGGCTGGTAGAATACTAATGATGCAATAGTCAGTGAGAGCAATTTCGCATTTTTGGCAGACGCAAACGTAATATGACGAAAGATCGAAACAAAGAAAATCATCATTTATCGAAATTTACTCAGTTGAAAGCGAATGCATTAGAGCTGTCTGCGTTAAAAAAGGAATATGCTACAAAGTTACTTCGAATTACCATATTTGAAGTGTTTATTTTAGGAGTTTTTTTTACTCGCTTATTTCTCAAACGCCAACAAAGAGTGCAGCACTCACAATAAGTATTTCTATATTTAGTTACCAGCATGAAACATGAGTAAATTGCGAGATTATGTCATTTCCTACCACTTAAGAGACCAAATTATGTCA
>JAYJLZ010058893.1:0-17631 GCA_036873915.1 Tubulanus ruber | reverse complement strand
TTACCGTTTAAGAGTTATATGGGCTTCTTCTCAAAAATCGGAGTCACAAAAATACAAAAATGGCCGCCAAACGGTCAAGAACCGAAATAAGCCCAACTCTATTCATTATTGTTTGATACATCATTTCAGGAGGTAACTCGAAAATCTATTTTTGGGTTCATTTCTGGGGCTTTTAAAAAACTGGTGAAAAACGACTAAGTTTTTTTTTCTACTGTCTTTTCAAGCGAAAAATTTTTTCACGGGAAATCTGATGATTATGATGTCATAAACCGTACCGTTGAAGAGTTATGGACCTCTTTCTGAAATACGTGAGGAAAATTCAAAAAGTTCAATAAGCCCTAGGGGACGAACGGAGACACTTTTAAAAAATTAAACAAATGACATTTGTAGGTAATGGGCCCCGGCACCACAACGCACGCAATAACAGGTCATTTAAAAATGTATTCATCTTGTAGCCTAGCACTACGGTCTCTCTGGATGTCTCGACTGCGTACGCACATAGATAGGTGGTACAGTAGCTTGCGTACGTACTGCATACAGAGATAGGTACATGGGTCAGATACCCCGGAAGTAATGCGTACGTAATTTATGAACGGTCCCAAATGGCGGACACATTTTCTAGTTGTAAACAAAAGATTTAACAAAATTAAACAAATTCATGTATACAAAACAGATAAATTGGTCTTTATTTTGTATTCTTTATTAAGTTTTACATGTTTTTGCACGTGGCTTGTATGTGCGAAATGACGGGGAACTATGAACTCGATCAAACTGGAAATGTTTAATAACTGACGTATCGGTTAAATTCTTCCGTATCTGGTACTCAATAAAAATATTTTAGAGCGTATCTTGAACAAATATTCCCGTACATTACCGGAGTACGGGCCCTATCTGGAGCACTGCCCTTTATAAATTGGCTTTATAAATTGTCTTCTCCAACGCTCTTGCAGAGCTGGATTAAGTTTTAACCAAGAAACTTTATATGTCGCAGGGCCGTAGCGTGCGCATTTTTTTTTGGGGGGGGGGGGTGCGTACACCAGTCAAGTGGAACTGTTGATGGGGGTCTGGGGGATCATCTCAAACGATTATTTTTAGATGCGCGTAGAAGCGTTCTAAGACGATCTAAAGAGCTACGACTAAGTCTTAATAAGACTTAAAAAAGGAGGTCGCATTAAAAGACGGGCGGTACTGAGAGGATCGCAACTGAGATGGTGAGAAGTGTTATCATTTTCTAATCAGCATGCTCATGTCAAAACCCGCACCACATCCCAGGTGACTCAAATATGGGAAAGACACGGAAAATGGTCTGTTATTTGGAGCGGAACTCGGATCTTTGTGCGGGGGGGTGCGTACGCCCGCACCTCCCCCACGCTACGGCCCTGTGTCGTCCCTGAAAACGACCCATCTTGTTAAATTCTATTGACGACTCTACGTCAAGAACAGGATGCCAGATTTTATTGAAAGATCTACAGTATACCCCAGTACAATGTGAAATGCATGGAAAGATGCCTCTCGAAAAAGCAATATCAATAAATAAACACTAATAAAATTCAGATAAATCTTCATTCGAATTTTCCGTTTAACAGCGTAATTAGGCCCTGAAAGGAAAATCCTGTAAAATTACATTGACACCCAAGGTGTAAAAAAGCCTTATTTTGCGTTACGCCATTCCGTCAAGTTTTACGGTGTTTGGTTGTCTTATAAAACCCTGTGTAAAGATGTTATTCTGCCCTGTTGTTTTATTATGCCCCGCAACGAAGTTGGGCGGGTCATTAAGATTCTCGCCTGTCCGTCTGCCGCCGCCGCACTTTGTAATGAACCTAGTACAAACATTATTTGACAAATTTGTTTAGTTCTTCCACACCATATAATATGGGCATGGGGAATTTTTTTAAACATGGTTTCGGCTCGATCGGACATCCAAGTTGGCCGCCAGGCAGACATCTTGAAATTCCTTGTTAGCACGATAACTGATGTAAATATTATCCAATTTGTAAGAAACTTTTAGGGTAGGTTTGTGATGGCCTAAGGATGAACCCTATTGAATTTCACCCGGATCCGATTCAAAATGGCCGCTGGCGTAAAAATTTTCCGATTTAATTTTAAATTTATTCTTCTCAGCTCATCAAATTTCTCGAAAATCACTTTTTTCAATTTTTATACCATATATTTTTTTTCTGGACTTTACTCATATTTAAAAAAATTATTCCTCAGAAAACGCATCCAAAATAGATTTTCGAGTTACCTCCTATATTTATGCTTATATGGATAGGAATTAGAGTAGGCATGATTTTTTTTCGCACTTCCATTAAAAATGAGGGCGGCCATTTTAACACAAAAAAAAGCCACATATCGTGTCATAACACAGAAACTACTGGCCTTGGCTGTACAAAATTATCAGGGTATGTTCGTAATCTCCTAAGAATCTGTACAAAATTATCAGGGTATGTTCGTAATCTGAACCCTATCCTACTGGGTGGCTATACCAAGAAATTTTCTTCATAAATAATTTACTTGCATTCACAATATTTGGCCACGCGGGGCATTCATGTTGTACAGACATATCATAGTAGTTAACATTAATGACGTAAATTACTCGTCTAACGCCTTTAATATGCTAAAAGAGCTCCAGTGTAGACACCACCACAGTAGAAGAATTCTGTAGACTACTCGAGATTACCATTCAGCATTACACATTTTCAACTGACTGGCCTCTTCTACTGTGCCATACCTTGGGTAAAATTCCAGCATTGTAAAAATTGCAATGAGACTTACTTTGATTTACTTTGATTCACCTGCAGTTGAACTGGAGATTAGCCACTAATCATTTGTAAATCACTCAAATCCCACTGCTTAAAAATCAACACAAGCAACTTACCAATCATTGATACACTGTAGTGTCAAAACACTTTACCTAGAATTATTCCGACCAGTGTCGAAGAGATCTGATTGGTTGATGATATACAGTGACGATAAACATTAGAACCACAAAAGAAATTTGACTGGATGAATCCCTAGTATTGATCAAAGATATAGCAAAAGATCTGTGAATTTACTTCTGTCAAAAACGCAGGCTAAGAACACACTGAATCACTGTAGAAATTCAACGTTGGACCTTTTTCTAAGTCGTAGCTTTTATTGACGGTAATGATTTTTGATCAAATTATAGTGTGATTTTTTTCCTCTGATTGGAAATCTGAATTATTGTTTACTATTTTATAGAAAATGATGTATCGTTGTTTAGTTGAAGTTTATGACATGGTCCAGGCAGAACCGATTCGTCTTCCTTTACATATGGCAACTGTTCTTGCTGGTCTTGACGTTAAGGTTCGTTGTGTTAACTTACCAATTAAATTTAGACATGGTTTAAATGGCCGAAGAGCTAAGTAAACAATAAATACTTAATTGAAATGCATCAGATTAACCTTCTTGAAGATGTCTGACGTTTCAACTGCTCTGTTCTCTCATAATATCATTCTTATTTACTGTTACTCAATCATGTCATTGTTTGAATTAGTAAAAAACCAGTTGAACATACTTATATGGTTGTAGCAAGAATGATCGTAGGAAATATTTAAATATCAAGTAGTTTTAAACGTCGAGATTGACTATAATAGATATGTGATAATGGCAAGTGTGGAATTCAACATTCCGGCCTGTAAGTGTAAAAGTGTAACATATTTTTTATTGACAGTCGTGCTCATATTTTGCTTCGAATGCATTTCCATTGAAGCTGGTATTCAAAAATGAGGAAAAGAAAGGTGATAGTATTTATACCATGTTCAAGGTAAGAGAAGCATGTTCAAGGTAAGAGAAGAAGATGCATGTCTTGAAGTATTTTCTACATGGAGTGATTTTGATCAACATTGAATTATTTGTGTTTTAATTAGAGTTTCTGTGATGCGCAGCGGTTTCACAGAAACTCTTTTTTTATAGCCAAGACTGTTTTTCTTATTATTATTCTTACTAGACAGGAATTGATGTTTTTCTCTTTAATTTCCTGAACTACTTCGAGTACAGTTTCAAAATTTGTCATTCGAAATTTGCTAAAAGTTGTTTTTAGAATTTTTGATTTGTGTCGAGGGTCGACGCTAGAGGGCGTTAAATATTTACAAAAATGGGACTAACAATTTTCACGTGTTATTAAACGCCCATAAAACCAATATATCGCCGATGCGTTGCCTGGCGACATATTGGCCTGGCGACATATTGGTTTTATGGGCGTTAGTCCGCGTCCAGTTTTAGCTCGTCATCACGATAACTGCAAAACCCTACACTGTTTAATCATGAATTTTAGTATGTGCAGGGCAGGAAGCCTATGGATTTGAGGCAAATTTCTGTCAAATATGGCCGACTGGATGCCATTTTGTATTGTAAAAAGTAACTTTTTTAGCTCGTCATCGTGATAACTGCAAAAATATTTATCTTAAAATAATGATTTTAAATATAGACATTCTAAACAGTAAGGGTAAGAACCCTATTGATTTTATGTGAATTTCCATCAATGATGGCTGACTCGCAGCAATTTTAGTACAAGAAACCCAACATAATCCCGTATAACTCAGAAATGATTTGTAATGGCCTCACAATGTATTACGCATGTATAGTAAACCACCCATAAGGAGTTCTGGGGCACTCAACATTTACCCCAGGTGTCAGGGAGTCAGCCTAACTTTTTAGGTGAGGAGATTTTATATTTACAATGAATTGCAAAGTCGTAGCTCATGACACAATGCACCAGGTTGTAAAGTTTCAAGGTCGTGGGTTTCTAAATATGGACACCAGGGGGCGTTGTTCCATTACATGAGAACAACTTAATACAACTATGTTGTAAAGTTGTAATCCATGACACAATTCACGAGGTTACAAAGTTTTAAGGGGGCGCTGAATTTTGAAAATAATGCAATTTTTGCTATATCTTTGGGTGATATTGATATTGCGTACGTATGACTACTTTAATAACCAAGGCTTATATCTTAGCTCAGATCCCAGAGTTCACATTATCGTGCAGCCTCAAATAACCGCCAGGGGGCTCTCCAAAGCTCTGTCATTTATGCTCCTTAAACCTTTGATCTCCATTTACTCAGAAACGGTAAAGAATATGTACACACCGACAGTTGGTTGGTTAGCTGGCAAAGAAAATTTATTATCTGGGCGGCGGCTGGAAAACAAAAAAAAAACAAAAAAAATTCTCAATGTTAATGCACAGAAATTTGTCCAAACACAACGTGGAAAACGTTGTTTGTTAAAAAATACGTTTTTTTTTTCTAATTACTCGATCACAGAATATACATGTCTGCTTTATAATATTTTAAGCATTGTGGCTCCGAGAATTCGAGCGGCGTTTAAGAAAAAATTAAAAGATTACTTTTTACACAAAAAAAATGAAAATTTCGGGAATATTTTGTGCTGCGGGTCCGCTAACCAACTTATTAAAAGGCCTAATTGTTATCTTCAAAACAGTGAACAATATTACATCCCAGAGTTCACATTATCGTGCAGTCTCAAATAACCGCCAGGGGGCTCTCCAAAGCTCAGTCATTTATGCTCCTTAAACCTTTGATCTCCATTTACTCAGAAACGGTAAAGAATATGTACACACCGACAGTTGGTTGGTTAGCTGGCAAAGAAAATTTATTATCTGGGCTGCGGCTGGAAGACAAAAAAAATTCTCAATGTTAATGCACAGAAATTTGTCCAAACACAACGTGGAAAACGTTGTTTGTTAAAAAATACGTTTTTTTTTTCTAATTACTCGATCACAGAATATACATGTCTGCTTTATAATATTTTAAGCATTGTGGCTCCGAGAATTCGAGCGGCGTTTAAGAAAAAATTAAAAGATTACTTTTTACACAAAAAAAATGAAAATTTCGGGAATATTTTGTGCTGCGGGTCCGCTAACCAACTTATTAAAAGGCCTAATTGTTATCTTCAAAACAGTGAACAATATGACATTCTTCGGAGCTCCATAACCACTAGAGGGCTTTCCATAGTGGTCATAGGGTCCCCTTAAAAAAAATCAAGAGACCTTTTCAAAATCGTTTCAAAAAGTTTATTCGTGAACTGTTCCGGAAAATGAAGTGGCCTATTCCCGATGAGTTTTCCTTAAACGTCCATTCTCGACAACTTTTTACATTTGAGCATCATTTACTCAAAAATCGATTAGAAAAACGTACCCACGGATACATATACAGCAATAGAGCTCATTGAGATCTTTTAAACGATGTATAACTTGAAATTATTACGAGAGCCATAAGCGCCAGAGGGAGTTGTATAGTATAATAAATAAGTATGGTCACTTATCAGATTTTAACAAAACTTGGTATGTAGATATTAATTCCTTGGGCTACATTTCACCTTTAAGAATTTAATTCCGATTTTACACCAATAGGGGACCTAAATCGCTTTTATTTGTAATATTATATTGAAAACCATGAAACCTATCATGTTACAGTGAAGAGATAAACTGTTGTACTCAATAAGACCTTTCCAACGATGTATGACATGACTTTGTGTATTGATCGTGTATGCGTTTTACGTTTGATCATCATTTACTCAGTAACAGTATGATATATGAAACCACGGACAACATATAATATTAGCGCTCTTTCGATCTTATAAGATGACTTTTCAACGCCACAACCACTTTTGAACGCCCTAACCACCAGAGGGAGTTTTATAATACATGAAATTAACTATATCACTTGACACACCGACCACAAAATACGAAAAATTGTATATAACACTGTTTGTTATGGGCCGCTCCCCCTACAACTTGCAACACAGAAGCATTAGACTTTGACCTACATGATCTTTATCTAAAGAATCTCGGCAACACTGCTTTGCAGTTATATTTCTTCTTATACTGTGTGCTTTTCTCCTTTAACACTATATAGTTGGATAGTTGTGTTTTAGTTCAATAAATGAACAAATAAGAAACTTTTCAATCAAAGTTCCAAATGCATTCATAAAACTTTGTTTTTTAAACTTTAACTATTTATTTTTTTTTACCGACATTCGATTAGGCATAATCAAATTACCCTCGTTTCGTCTTGCCCCTTTTTACCCTTTTTACCGGATGAGGGTTATGCGCATTCTCGATTTTATTTTGACCAATGATGCCTAATCGAATGTCGGTTAAATCCCTTAAAGGGATATACAGTGTAATTTCCTGTAAATACTCCTATTGCTTTGTAGGTTGGTGATGATCTCAGGCAGGATGTGCTTACGCTGCAACTTATACGAATTATGGATAAACTGTGGCTCATGGAAGGTTTGGATTTATCCATGGTTGTTTTCAAATGCCTGGTTACTGGAGAAAAACAGGGTTAGTCCCCTTAACATTTAATCTCAGTCAACTTTCGTCATAACGAAGTTTAAGGAACCCAGATATTTATTTCATCACCTTTTAGAACTAGAAGGTCCCGGATTCGTCGACATTGAAAATGTTTCATTATATCCATTTACTTTTGTAGCAGGTTTAATAAATAGACCTTTATTCCAACCTACATTACAGAAATATACTCCTCTCGAGGATCTATCTGCCTGAGCCTCTACTACAGTAGCACAACCCACCCTACTGAGGCCTAATACCCCTTAGACCCTTGCAAAACCAGAACCTGTGGGGTTTCATATCAATATTCTTAGTGCTGCCCCTATATCGACATTAACATTTTTATTCAAGCCATTTAAAATACAAATTTGTGTTGCCTTCTCCTCTGTGACCATCAGGCGAAACTTCTTGAAACTTGGTGTGCTTATGTATGGCAATGGGTACTACATTCTCTGTGGGGCTTCATATCAATAATCTCAGTGCTGCGCCTTATACCGACATTAACATTTTTGCTTAGCCATTTCAAATACAACTTTGTGTTGCTTTCTTCTATGTAACCATCAGGCGAAACTTCTTGAAACTTGGTGTGCTTATGTATGGCAATGGGTACTACATTCTCTGTGGAGTTTCATATCAATATTCCCAGTGCTGCCCCTATATCGACATTAACATTTTTACTCAAGCCATTTTAAATACAAATTTGTGTCGCCTTCTCCTCTGAAACCGTTAGGCAGAACCTCTTGAAACATGGTGTGTTTATGTATGTCAATGGGTACTACATTCTCTGTGGGGTTTCATATCAATATTCTTAGTGCTGCCTCCTATATCGACATTAACATTTTCATTCGAGCCATTTCAAATACAACTTTGTGTCGCGTTCTTCTCTGAAACTATAAGGCGAAACCTCTTGAAACATCGTGTGTTTATATATGGCAATGGGTACTACATTCTCTGTGGTATCAATTTTCGCAGTGCTGCCCCCTATATAGACATTAACATATTTACTTAGCCATTTCAAATACAACTTTGTGTTGCCTACTTCTCTGAAACCATTAGGCGAAACCTCTTGAAACATGGTGTGTTTATGTATGGCAATGGGAACTACATTCTCTGCGGGGTTTCATATCAATATGTCAACCATGTGACACACAGAGCTAGAGGACTGCTGGACCACATCTACATTAATCGTCACTTCCGTGTACAAATGATCATTCCATAATAGGATATGTTAATCTAATGTACATATACTACTACTTCTACAACTTATTTGAGCTGTTCATAAAACATGTACCGGTACACAATATTTTGATAATTTTTTACCACTCCCACATTATTTCAAAAATACATCTCTTATGTATTTTTGATTATATACCAAGGGCATAAAAGTGCACCTTCCCCTAGGTACAAACATACTTTATGAACAGCTCCATATTAGAAAGATGACTAATACCATAACTAGAAAACGTCCACCTCCCTTAATACTCTCTCCTATTTGCCTTGCCTTAACTCTACAGACCTTATTACAGCGGGGGTTTTTCGATAGCGTAGCGACAGTTCTAGTTTAATTCTCTTTTTTACTACTTCTATCGCAGTTATTTTTAAATTCAACCTTTATGTAACCTAGTTATCACTGTTACTTGCGTATTTACGACACCACGTTTCCTGTTTATATCTGTATTATATCGTTAATATTACCTGATGAACAATTAGCATTATTCTCGGTTATATATGCAGATACCTAGATACACTTTCTGACACCAGTCGGAGCACGGTGTTTCCCAGGCCCATGACATACTTCCAAATTGTATGAACTATTCCAGGAATATAGCTAGCAGATTCCGAGTGCCGGGCGGGGGTCTGGGGGAAAATTTTTTAAAATTTAGATGCCACGAGAGACGATTTCCGCCCATTTGGTAGCCATTTTTTTTTCAAAAAAATTGCCGAGTGCCGGGCGCAAGACAAAAGTCTGCCGTCCAGCGTGGCTACATCCCTGTATTCGTACGCTCGTAGTCTAAAGTGCATTTAAGATTCTTTTTGATGTTAAACCATTGTGTTCATTGGCTACTTATGTCAAGGAATATGTCAAGATTGTAATCAGGACACTCCGTATACATGCGTGGCGCAAGATAGGTGTATTTAATCTCATTTTTTTCGCCCTGCATTCGGTTCCCACCGGCTCTTACATAACGGTATAACGTTGTTGCATATGATGTAAACATTCCCGTTACAAATTTCTATACTCTTTTTCATGAGTTAATTCTCAGGGGTTTATTCCGTGTACGGTGTTAAACTGTTCAGGCTGGTACCATCCCCTCATTCTTATTAACTGTTTTACTGTAATATTGGCATGCCCTTATCGAGGCTTGTCTAACTTGGCCAAAAGCCTTTTTAATACAACGATAGTAGCAACTACCATTCAGGCAGCTGCCTTTATATGTCATTTTTATAATCGATTGTCTACTGCGTCGTACAACGATAGTAGCCCTCACGGTTAGCTATATCAGTCGTTTGGTGTGTACGTTGATATGTAAATTACATTGTTTGCTATATTTCTTTATTGTTCATTTCCATTGACATACTGGTCGTCCCACCACCACTCTCATACATCATGTATTTTATAATAAACCTGCATTAAAATATGTCCTCTATCCATAGAGGTACAAAACAATGTATAGCCTGCAGGTTATTGATACCCACCAGTCCTGCGTAAAATTCAGGGCTGAGGGGTGTCGTCTGCTCCCAAGATGCTATTTGTGCCGTGTGCGCACCCTGGCCTCCAAAGGTCTGGACACAGCTAGCGGCTGCCCGTCTTTATAAAGACAGGCCTCGGAAGTTCACTTCCCCGCTGCCAGCTCCCTGTCCAGCCCCGGGCTCGGGCATTGCGTCCACCACGCCTAGCACAGCCCCGTCAGCTATATCAGGCTCAGATTTATATCCGATTTTCAGCCCCCTTACGACCTCGCTCGAGCGATAAGCCGCTACCGAGCCGCCCATTAATAATGGGCAGGCTGGTCGTCCCGGTAGTTATTCGCTACCCGGTTTTAACTCTAGTACATCTACTGGCACGGTACCCGGCCGGTTTACGGGTCCTGGCCCGGTCTTTCATGCCCAGTACCAGTTGCCGGTTACACAGCACACATATGGTGAAACATAAGATCGCTGCATCACGCGAACAACACGTTCGCGGGCACAATTTCGTCCACCCTGCCCCGGCCCCCGACCACCAACACTGGTCAGGTGTTGACATACATGAATGTGTCCGGGGGAGGAGACGACTGGCTTAGCCCCCAGCAACAGGAGCGCTACCCAGTCACTCTTAGCCTTTGCGAGCGACCCCACAGGGTCACGGCGAGAGACATATTCTCATCTGTAGGTCATCTAGGCGCCGTCTTAAACGACGAAGACGCCAGTCCCGCTCGCCTTCCCGGTCCATGATGAAATGATATGATTGAAAACAAATCAGTGAGTTACTAAGAAATAACGATTTCACAGTAAAACTCACTGGAACTATTTCCGAAAACAAACAGACCATGAAATCAGGCAAACAAACAATAAAACACGAGTAAAAACAATTAAACATATAATTATAACATAAAGATTAGGTACACTTCACACATATTTTCTCCGTTGAGAAAGAATGAAAATTTGGTTAAATACAAAAAAGGTGTTTTTAAAGTTTCTGGTTTTTGAAAATAGTAAATCAATTTCATATAAAAAATGTTCGAATAACCACTGCTGGATGGAATCAACGACGGATGGAATCAACTGGTCCTTTTCTTGGAGTTGAAATCTTTTAGTTTTGTTTGTACGAATAATAGTCGTCGGATGGAAAAGTTGTCCGGTTGGATGGAGAAGTTGTCCAGTCGCATGGAAAAGTTGTTAAATATATTATTCAACCATAACATCATGAGGAGTAGGCTTTTTTTAGTAGGCTTAACATCCTCTCACCAATATAGATATAGTTCACAGCCCGTTACTTGGTGGTTGTGGCGTTCAACCAAAGTCAAGCTATAAATAGTTAAAAGACAATTTTCAAAGACAATTTTGCCAAAGAAAGGTCGTTTTGGTCCTTGTACAAGACATGTTTATATGTTTTTTTTCTGAGGCAAGAGCATGAAGGAATTTATACTGTTTCCAAGACAATAGTAACTTAGCGGGAAGCGCTTAATCGCGAATTTCGGTCAAGTTAATTCATTGCTTAGCTCTAACCATAGAGGTACAAACATCTATGCTCTAACCAGGGAATTGCTCCCTGCTCCAACAAATAATTTTGCTGGTTCTTAACTTCTAAAAAATGGCATTTTGGTCCGTGTACAAGAAACGCTATTGCCAGTTTTGCTGATAGCATGAAGAATAAAATGAAAGAAAACTTAATCGCGAATGTCGGTCAACTCATTGCCGTAGGTCTACCAACTCCCTGCTCTAACAAAGAATGTGTACCGATGACGTTAGGCTTTTCTACACGAGGAAAATTTTCTGAATTTTCATTCTACACGAGAGATAAATCCCCGAAATACAGGTCTAGAAAAAGCCGCTTCAATAAAGCTGGCTTTTAAAAAACCTACTCGGCAGCGGGTCTCGCAAAAGGCGGCTTTCTCTCGAAAATGTGGCTTCGCCAGAAGCCGGCTTTTTGCTTGTGTAGAATCAACCAACACTAAAATCCGGTTTCGTTTAATCCTGTAACAGAGGTCAGCAGTGTCTTCTTCAGTTTTACTTCCGCATTGTGCAGTGGCATATGACGCAAAATTTTCGATAATAAATATTTGGCTGCATGACCTGGTTTCGCAACACATTCATCGTGTAGAATCGGGCTCGAAATTCACTCGATGAAGCCGGTTCCGTTTGATCCGGTTTTTAAAAAGCTGGCTTTTTCATGCACTCGTGTAGAAAGGCCTGTTATCTAATGCGGGGAATGTTCACAGAATTACATTCAGAATATTAGAATAATCATTAGATAACACCTACCTACGGACCATGCAGGCTAAAAGCTGACTTAGGAAAAACTTTATTCTAATCATTCTTTTGATATTACGATCAAGGATATATTAAAAATTTCAGTTATATAATATGCTAAAATTGGATTTTAGGTGGCTGTTATTTAAATGTTCTTTTACTTCGTTATTCTAATACAATGTAGCCTGCATTCTATTTCCAATTTTTTTTACTTTTAGGTCTTGTTGAACTAATCACAGAATCTGAAACCCTGCGGAAAATACAGATGAATCATGGTCTAACAGGCTCTTTTAAAGATAGACCAATTGCCGAATGGTTGATGAAACATAACCCTACAGAATTAGAGTATAAAATGGTAATATTATTATTTTTAGATGCTTTTATCATGTGTATACCATACTATACCTGGCCTTACACCAGTGTGAGTAAGGACTTTGTGCTAAAGTGACAATGCAGCACGGATAATAACACTATCATCATGTTATGAACATATTAAACATGTGTTGCAAAATCTCCATTGGTTTCCAGTTACTGTTAGAATTGAGTTTATAGATTATTTTGCTAACATTCAAATCTGTACAAAATTAAGCTACACATATTATTTGCTAACATACAAATCTGTACATAATTAAGCTACACATTTCCAGTCATTTTGACTTTAGTCCCAAGTGGATTATTGCGGCCTTTGATATTTAGTATGGATATTCACCTACCCATCATACATCTGCCTACTAAAAATTGGGTCATTCTGATTCAAGATGGCCGCCCAGTGACTTCTTTTATACTTAAAAATTTCCTATTTTTGACCATTTTCCAAGTTTTTGATGGGAAATTTGTACAGCTTTTGGCCCAGGTCTTTGATATTGAGTAAGGGTATACATCTACCCAACATACATCTGCCACTAAAAATTGAGTCATTCAGATTCAACCTGGCCGCCCAGTGGCTTCTTTATACTCAAAAATGTCCTATTTTTGACCATTTTCCAAGTTTTTTACAGCTTTTGGCCCAGGTCCTTGATATTCAGTATGGATATAAACGTACTCAACTTACATCTGCCTACTAAAAAATGGGTCATTTCGATTCAAGATGGCCGCCCAGTGGTTTCTCAGATTTTCCCTTAACTCTCTATGTATTTATTGTCTAATCACCCATAAGTCTTGCCTATACGATCTACTGCCAATTCCAAGTGGGACGTCAACGCTGGTTGCCTTGTTTAAGGTCAAGATCAAGGTCAAGTATTTGTAGTTTTTTTATACCCTACGTACTTTATTTACTAGCAGACCTTTATGACATTAAAACTTTGATCAGCATTTACTCAGAAGCTTTAAGAACTAGTAAACAGTGTAAGAGCCCAGTGTGATTTTTAAAACTATGCATAACTTGACATTACACGGAGCTTCATCACCAGCAGGGTGCACTGCATAGTACACATAGTCATATCGACGGAACGTAACTAAATACATAGTTACGATATATGACATTATTCATGACCTACATCACTGGATAATCTTTCATTGTATGATGCATACGTTTCTCATTTTGTGAATGATTGACATAATAGTTTGCCAACATTTCTATATTTTCTGTATTCCATCCGGATGTTGGAATACCTAATAGAAACACGTCATTTCTACTTTACAGTTATAAGATATTATTATTCTTAAATGATAAGGTGTGTCTGATAAATTTACATAAATGTGACAGTCAATTTAAAGTTTTCCTGTATGCCTGAGTGTTTTTAATTGAAGGCTGTTCGTAATTTTACGCGTTCTTGTGCTGGGTACTGTGTTGCTACCTATGTTCTTGGTATCTGTGATCGACATAATGACAATATCATGCTGAAGCAGACTGGCCATTTGTTCCATATAGATTTTGGCAAATTTTTGGGTGACGCTCAAATGTTTGGAACTATAAAAAGGTATGTTGTTATCATAAGATTTTAAAACATTATATTTTAGCATTTGGCGAATTCTTCATAAAAAAATGTTTTGCCAAACGTATATAACAATTTTTTTGTTTGTCAGGTAATAAAATTATGTCATGTCATTTAACTCTTTCTATTGAATTCTGATCGACCAGATTTATTGAACAATCTTTTATTCCCAAATAATAAAGAAATTGCTATTAAATTATATGAACACAATTATTCCTGTTTAAATATAGGTATATATTTATAAGTAAAGGGGTGTACCCACATGGAATCAGAATAAAATTTTCAAATACATATTCGTTTGATATTACCACACTATTAAATTAGACACACTTTGTTTGCCCTAGAATCCCACCGAACAAAGATAGTAGGTAGACCGTACAGTAGCGACGCCACTGAAAACGGCCACCAAGTAACTAATTCTTTGTTCGCCCAAAGACGAATTCGTACCAGAACTTGCTGAGGGAATATTATCAGATTTTTGTCGTTTTTCGTTCGAAAATTATTCCGTTATTACGTTCATTGTTTCTATAATTACTCCGCTATTATACGCTGAGTGGTTTTTTAGTGCCTGTCAGTCTTTAGGACTGTTAACTTCGTGCTCAAAAACGTATTAGTTTTTCTGTTTAAAATTTTCGCCTTAATGGCGATTATGCCTACACTGCGCATGCGCGTTTAATTCTTCCACTTGTTGGTGTAGCTTGCACATTATAGTTAGCAAACTTATTTTTATAATTTAGTTCGTTAGCCGTGTCGCAATTAGTTGCTTTAAGTTAATGTTGCAATAAGTTGCTTTTAGTTAATGTCGCAATTAGTTGCTTAAAGGTTAATATTTGTCTGTGCGTTCAGCGTTGCATTCATTACGTTCCTTTTTTATAGCCGTTTGATTAAACGGATCATATAATTCCTTCCGGTGTGTTTTTGCCAGTTCTATATTGTGTGGCAATAAGGTGTTATTTGTTATCAGTTAATCGTTTGGCAATTAAAATTCGTATAATTAACCTGTATAATTTAAATGTCTGATAAGAGGAGGTGCGAACATTCGACCTGTCATAGGTTCTTGTGATCAGTAGATCCGCACCTCTCTTGCCTTGTTTGTCTGGAGAAGGACGGTTCGTCCTGCTCACAGCAAAATACTTGTAGCCTGTGCGCCTTCTTCTTTTTGGTCTTATAGAAAGAAGCTCTTGAAGAAGGAAACCGAGAGGAAGGGAGTTGTAAAGAAGAGGAGTACTGGCGAGGCGCATGGTGACTCCGTTACTGGACCTGAGGGCAATAGCCTGAAGGCCAGTTCCGTTGCAGTTTTAGGTAGTCCAGGACCGCAAGTCTTGGTTACCTCAAATCAGCCGGCTGGCCCTACAGGCCAATTAACTGGCCAGCCAGCCAGCCGGCCAAGCCATTTAGCTCGCACAACATTTGCAAGCCAGTCATGCGCGCAGCCATTGTTTGTCGTGCAGGCTAGTTCAGCTAGTTTGCAGACAATGCCAACCACAATAGTGCCAAGCCAGGTCGATTATGCAAGTGTGATCAGTCAGCCGTTCGGCTCTACGGCCACCGTTGACGATCAGCAGGCATGGCGCAATTACTCGCCATTGCCATTGCACTTGGGCGCTTTATCGTCGGTAAATACCACGCCAATCAATACAAGTGCACAAATCTCCGCGCGGGTTTATGACGATCAATTTTCTCAACCGCAGGCTTCCAATAGAGTTCAGCCGCAGGTTTCTCAGGCTCCAGGTTCGCCCTGGGAAGCGATTTTCGCAATACAGGAGCAGATGCGTCATACTAATGAATTATTGTTGTCACTGGCCCTAAATTATCAGGCCGGCCAGCAGACCGATAATGCAGGCTCTCAGGCTTCTGTTCAGGTTCAGCCTGAAATAATACAGCCAATCATGCAACAAACTACAAACAGTTCAGGTCCTTTTCATTACGACCATCACCACAGCTCCGAGCCATGCAATATGGAGCTGGATGATAGCGTCGATTCGGCGGATAGGGAGTTTTACATTAACACGGATACCCAGGAAGCCGAGGACAACTTAGTGTCTCGAGATGTTTTAGGTTGCATGTTCGCACACGGCCGTGGCGTAATCCTACCAAATGAGATAGACATGGCTTCGGATACTCTGGCACTGTAAGGAATAAAGTCCACAGGGTTTTCCGACTGGCGTGTAGTAGTGCAGGGTGACGTTGTGCGGTCCGCGTATGCATCGTTGGATTGTAAGTTCGTCCCCGCACGCACCCAGTCTCTGCCACCCTCTGGGGTGACTTTGGCTTCAGTCTCTAACCCCATAAGTTATAGGACACCAACTATTATGGGTTATTG
This sequence comes from Tubulanus ruber, assembly GCA_036873915.1. Lineage (NCBI taxonomy): Eukaryota > Metazoa > Nemertea > Palaeonemertea > Tubulaniformes > Tubulanidae > Tubulanus > Tubulanus ruber. Next base: position 1,085 of record JAYJLZ010058893.1, on the reverse strand, counting down.
AGCACAGCACTACGTTTCTGCACCAGTTTCTGGGACCCGCTTTCCATCGGCCGCCCCTGAACTGGATTCCGATGCATCGCTCCTAGGTATTGGAAAAAACCCTACTATTTCAATAACCTGGTCGTATAATCAGTCTATTTTAGGCTGCATTAACCGCAAAACTCAGTGCATGTCCTTTATGGATAATGAATTTTTCACGGCAAAACGAGATAACCAGAAATCGGCGGATTTACTGGACTCGTCAAATGTGCATCAGGAAAACGTCGCTCTAGGCCAGCAATCAGCTGACTTGGCTGCTAAAACAATGCAGTCAGCGGTTAAGTCCATGGCACACGCTTCACAATTAGTGGTGCGTGCGGGCGCAAATTTAGTCACGGCTGGCAGGCAATCATTGCTTGCAAATTCAGGCTTGACGGCGGAAACACAAAATGCTCTAGTACACGTTCCGTTGTCTTCCCCAACTTTGTTTGACGGTCAGATCGCGCAGGCCTTACAGCGGGAGGAGTCCATTCGCAAGAATGTTCCTCGTTATGTTATTCCTCACTTGTTTCGTCCACGCCAGTGCCGGGCTCCTGCAGTGGGAGCCGGCAGCAGTCGATCGATTCCTTACCATTGACCGCCTCAAACAAATCAGCTGCGTCAAACCACCTCAAGGCAATCTGGCCCTCAAAACCGGAGGGGTCAACCCTTTCGAGGTGGCGCAAGGTCTCAGTCAAGGAATTACGCATCCGCTAATTCTAGACGCCGCTAAGACTCAAAGCAAGGCCAGGTCAAATCTGCTTATCAACCGCGGCGACGTTGACTATCTTACAGTACAGAAGGAGTTAAGCGGTCTGCCAGTTGCGTGTTGTCTGGGCCAAGGCGAGCTCGATCTATGGGTTACTGTACTAAACTCTCCTTGGTCCAGATCGATATGCCAAGACGGTTATCATCTAAGCTTTCACACGGTTCCAAACTTGATGAATTTCCCAGCAGATTTTCATCCAAAGAAGGGTCAAGGGCCTTTGCTTCAGCCTGCGATAGACGCTTACATCCTGAAGGGATCCTTGGAAGTGGTTCACAGTTCCAGTCCAGGCTGGTATTCC
>JAYJLZ010057783.1:0-17692 GCA_036873915.1 Tubulanus ruber | reverse complement strand
CTTGACCATTTGTAAACTGTTTTTCTTTGGTGTTGCTAATAATGTATATTTAATATACCTCAGCAAACCATCTGTACTATGTTTTTAAATAAATAAAGTCATACATTTATTCAAAAAAAAAATTCGCTATGGACCGATAATAATCGTCGTTGAGCTTCTCGAGATCGAAGGGAGCAGAACTCTGATGATTGTCCGACGTTTTTTGCCGTTTAGCAGAAGCGGGAGAGGAGAGGCTCTGCGGCTCTTCTTCTTTTTAAGACTTCTTCGCTTTCTTGTGTTTCGAGCGTGAGCGTCTCGAGTGTGACTCGCGAGACCTCGAACGGGAATCATCCTGGCCCTTTGAGCGTTTGGAAGGGAGCTGTGAAGACTCCCTGATACGACTGCTGGACGTACTGCATGAGCGATTGGCCACAGATGTGTCTGTGCCTATCTTCACTGCTGTCCCGACTCCTAACCGCTGTCCCGACTCCTACTCCGTGAAACACGTTTCCGGCCGGAGTTTGCAACGGTGGACGGTAGACGGGACCCTCGCAGGTGTTCTACCTCCGGAATGATCCTGCCGAAGTAAGTTGAGTGGAGAACGATGCCATGTCCTCTGAAAGTGAATCCGAAGGACTATAGTGTTTAGTTGACGATCTCCTTGAATTAACACGCGGAGAAGGTGCGGACGGCCGGCTGCCTTCTCGTGACTGTAAATTACTAGTCTTACCAGTAACTATGTCCCCGGACGTTCAGTGGTGCTGACTGGAGACGCTAGTCGAGACTAAGTTTACGTAAACTGCGGACATCTGAGCTGGGGGCCGGACGGAAGCGGACGTCCGGTTGTCCGCCGGAGCGGACGTCTGGCTGCTGAAGCGGACGTCTGCTGAAGCGGACGTCCGGTGACTGCCTGAAGAGGTAGTCAGGGTGGTAGATTTTGTAGGATTATCCGAGTCCTGACACTGCTTAGAAGCTTGTGACGGGGAGGATGCCCTACTACCAGACGTTGAAGAATAACGTTTGCTCTTTTTTGACTGGTATGACCTCCTCCTGTCGAAGGAGGCCCACTGATAGTTCTGCACTCGGAGCAGGTGTTGGCCTGGGAGCAGTTAAGTCCCCTCTGTGCACGGCAGTGGGTACACAATGAGTGAGTGTCGTCGGCCGCTAGGCCGAGAGGACACTTTTTACTTGTGTTTCCACAGTACCTCTGTACCATGGTTGCTGTAATAAAATTTATGTATTAATGACAAGCATATACCGTGAAAATTAACGATGATGCCAACGATATGCTAACTAGACTATTATTGGCGCATTAACATAAACCTTATAGGTATTATACTAATTATAATTAAGGGATGCACGACTAAGTAAAACACGTTAAACACGATGTACTAGACATCGGTGAATTACAATTTTTTCCAAAACCAATATGGCGTAGCGTGCAAAAGCGAGGAGCCTGAACTTTTAGAGCAGCGTTCTACTGCAGACTGGAGTATAGTGAAAACGATCTCACCCAAGAGAAACAGCTATGGGGTTCTCTAACTTGTATTTCGTCCAATGAGTAGTCTGAAGAGGTAGTCTGATTCTATGAACAGGAACTTTTTTAAACACTTTTAAAAGAGCTTAAAGCAAGGGCGATGTCGATCGCCTTGCGCCAAAAATTAGAATGACGTCTTCGGGAATGCATTCCCGGATGTTAAAGGGGCATACCGAATTTTATGGGCGAGATTAAAGGGGCAACCAAAAAGGTTGGCAATAAGTGTTCTGGTCAGGTAATATCGTATGTAAGAAATATTGTATTTAAACAGGCTTGAGTAAAAATGTTTATGTCGATATAAGGGGCAGCACTGAGAATATTGATATGAAACCCCACAGAGAATGTAGTACCCATTGCCATACTTAAATACACCATGTTTCAAGAGGTTACGCCTAACGGTTTCAGAGTAGAAGGCGACACAAATTTGTATTTGAAGTGGCTTAAGTAAAAATGTTAATGTCGATATAGGGGGCAGCACTGAGAATATTGATATGAAACCCCACAGAGAATGTAGTACCCATTGCCATACTTAAATACACCATGTTTCAAGAGGTTACGCCTAACGGTTTCAGAGTAGAAGGCGACACAAATTTGTATTTGAAGTGGCTTAAGTAAAAATGTTAATGTCGATATAGGGGGCAGCACTGAGAATATTGATATGAAACCCCACAGAGAATGTAGTACCCATTGTCATACATAAATATACCATGTTTCAAGAAATAACGCCTAACGGTTTCAGAGTAGAATGCGACACAAATTTTGTGACAGACGGACAAAAAGCTGAAAACAATATACTCCCCATACTACGTGCGGGGGTATAAAGATGAATGTGTAGAACAGTAACCACAGAAAGCTGAACATTTTCAAAGTATGTATTCCATGACCTTGACATGCGTCTTATCACATAGAGGTTATCTTAGTATGAACTTAAGGTGTTACTAAAGCCATTAATCTTCATAATTATCAACAGGAAGCAAATCTTGGACAAAATATTATAATATGCTTTGTTTTGTTGCTATGCACCAAAATGATGACGTATTACACTTAGAGATCTTCACCCCTAACTTAAGTGACTATGTAACATTTTTATGGTCATATGTTATTTTCGTGACGTCTTAGGCAACCAGGGTTCGTGACGTCAAAAAATATGGGACTAGGCTTTAACATAAACACAGGTTGAATTAACAAGCTAACTAAATTTAATCAATAACGTTAAAAAAATTGACTGGAAACAATAAGACATAATGCGTCCAAAGGCGGCAAACCAAAGAAGCTGTTTTAAGATCCGAGTCTCACCATATCTCATATTAAATACACATGCTCGACCTTGCTTAATGTGGACAGAGGGTACAGAATGTTAGAGCCTGTTCACATGGCTATGGAAGAATAAATGCAATACATGCTGCACAGCAGAAAGATATGGATCTAGTGGGTCGATAATAAACTTAATGTTAGTTGGATCAAACAATTCAATGAAATAATTCCTATTATATTTTTTTCAAACATTACCAAAATAATAAGTAGCTGTTGTGTAAAAAATGCAAGATTTCTATGCCTTCTGCATTTCTGTTGCTGCTAACTGGAGATAGAAGGATCCACTGAAGTAGTGTCAACATGATGTTTATACTTATATCACTATAATTATAAGCATAAATGCATCTCTAAATATCTGTCATAATGAATGCTGGTCAGATTGCATAGTCAATTGACAAATATAGAATTTGATTAGAAACAATAATATTAGCTCAGGTAATAAGTGAAAGGAATTAAGTATATAATGAGTGTAATGAAAAACATGCCTAAAGTTATCTGAAATATCATCTGTGTGGTTGTCTTGGTTACGTTTTTTTGATTTTTCCTTCTTCAAAATGGCATCCAATTCCTTCTTTTGGTCTCTCAGTTCTTCCCGAAGAATTCTCTGAGAACGCATTCGATCATAAAGTTCCTCATTGGAAATAACTAAAAAAATCAAAATCAAAACATTAAAACTATGGGACCACAAACCATTGCTCCGGTATTTTAGTTTAGTACATGTAATAGATGTCAGTAAAATGGTTGTAGTATTAGTAAACAAACCATAAATACAATTTTAAACGTGAACATTCAATTCAAAATGGACGTGGATTTTATATAAGACAGTCATACACGACAACCAGTAATAGAAAATACTGATTAACAAGGCAACCAGGGTTGATGCCTACTTGGAATTGGCAGTAGATTGTAGGCAAGACTTATGGACAATACAGAGAGACAAGCATGCTGCGACGACGGTTCACTAAAGTCTAAAGTGTCACCACTGTGGACATCAAAACTGACGCTATAGTCAACCAAGCCTTTGATTCTAAAGTCATGTGACTGATCATGATCAGGTTCAGGTTCTGCTAACACATCATCATTTATTGTTTAAAGTCAGTGAACAACTTAGTTATTGAAATGGTACCCCTTCTGGCAACCCAAACGGTCAAATGTTATGAAATGATGAACCCAACTAGCTCTATCTACAAGCGAAATCTCATTGCTCTAACTGCAATGGCGGCGGAGCTATGGGAGACATTGTGGTTTCGCAGGTTCGACATGTACCGAATTTTCAAAGTGCTGCCATTTGAAAACTATGAGAAATAGAAAAAATATGTTGAAATTAGTGTTAGCATATGTCCTCAAGATTATGCATTAGAAATTTCAGCGTTCTGCAGTCACAAATAAAAAAGCTCGACTGGAGGACCATTCTGAACTGTTGTACAACACGTTTTACGCCCTGTTGTTTAACTGTTGCCTACGGCGGTTGCAATGGCAATTTCACTCATTTCCACAAAACTAGATCATAGGGTAGTCATGCCTTACAAGTTTGGTCGAAATCGGTCCAGCCATTTTGACGTACCAGGCCGAAACGACAGACAACAAACAAACAGACACGGAGACGAACTTTAAGGGTCACTTTAGTGAACCAATAAGGGAAAATCTGAGAAAATCAAAAAACTGTCTGGTGTGTTAAACATCCTCAATATGAAATTTCAAACCTACAGGATAAATGGTTAAGAACTTATTGGCTATCACATTGAAGACGGATCACAGACCATTGTCAGTGAAGATTATATCCATGTGTTATCCATTATGATGTTACCCACCTGTCGGATAGCACTCTGTTGGGTAACATACCTTTGCTACTAGGCCTCCTGTCGTCAAGCGAGTACGATCGAGATTGGGCACTATAAGCTTATTTTATGTATAAATATATTCTATAGCGGATATATTATAGTCCTGATTATACGGTACTTGTTTTGGGACAAGACTTTGCATTTTTTTAATAACATTATCGGGCCTTAAAGGGACAGTAATTTAGAAAGTGTCTTGGATTCATTTCAAACCTTTATAGAAAGATAATTAGTAATCTCTTATATTTATGTCTGATGCGGGATAGAAAAAAGTACTTTCGGGGTGGTGTCGTTCCAGAGATATTCCTATTGAAATTTTAACACGTACGTACGCGTTTCGTAGCACTTTGGTGAGAACTTTTTGTATATGGAGATATATATGGCACTAGTGGCGCCACAGTCACCTACCAGAGGAGAATCGCTCACGTGCCAGAGTGAAGGTTGGTGAAGGTGATAATCCATCGTTTGATATGCATAAATGTCGGATTATTGTTCCCCCTATGGAATGTCGCTTTAATCTCGGATTTATGTTACTCCCTCCCCCTATGGATTGTCGCTTTAACTAATCTCTCCTAATTTAAGGTCTTTTACCCACACAATGAAAAAATCTAAAATTAGTACAGGATTAATATCGTGTAAATAGTTAAACGTATAATATGTATAGCGAAAATGAAATAATAATTATCATTTAATTTTAAATAATAATAATATTTATTTTCACTTACAATATTCAATACAATATATCAAAAATAAAAATAAATAAATATATAAGTGAAGGTCGAGTCACAGAGCCCACAGGCTGTGTCAACCCGCAGTGACTGAACCCAAAACTACACAAAGATAAATATAAATAGATGATAATGAACTTACATGAAATGAAGTGAAGTTTTTAATATTTTGACAGTATAATGTCTTTATAATGCAGGACAAGCTGCTGCTAAAGCAGACTGCACACCTAGCTATTTCATGCAGATAATCGTTTGCGACAATCTCTAACACTCATTAGTAAAATCGCCTGGTGTGCGGTATCTGCCGATCCGATCTTTAAGAGACAGAAAATCGGTCGAGTCATTTCTTCAATATCTGGCATGCTAAATATTTTGCGCAAAAATCTCTTGCGATAAAACCAAGATCTTCATCGATCTTCTCGTGTGCGCGTTGTGAAGATCATTGTCGTTGGTGATAAATTGATTTCGTTGGTGATAAATTGATTGGCCAATGAACAATCAGCAATGTATCATGTGATGTTACAAAAAGACAGCTTCTATATTGACGGGTTATGTGTATCGTCTTTGTTAACACTGTATGACCGTGATCGTAGTTGAATATCGCTAGGTGTGCGAGTGATAGCGTTAAACGGAGGCGAAGTCGAATTGTCGCAAGAGATTTAAAATCTTCATGGAAGAGATAATATATCGCGAGGTGTGCGGCCTGCTTAATAGGGCCCCCACACTGGGCGAATTTAGCGGATAATATTTCAAATGTATTTTGCGCTTGCGCCGTTTACTCTGATATTTCGAACACGTTTGATATTTAAGGCGCTAAATTCGCCAAGTGTGCGGGCGCTTTAAGAGTTGACAAAAACAACGCCAGATGCTACATCACAAGGTAAACTAAGGTCGTTCACGACACTTCTGATTCGCGGAACCAGGATATCAAACTAGGTCAATGCAGATATAATTAAACGAAGACGACAGGGCAGAATACCTTCCTTTCACAGGGCTTAATAAGAAAACCGAACACCTATGTCAAGGGAATCTTGTCGGAAACGATTATGGAAAGATTAATCTGCAGTATTAAAAAAAGTAACATAAAAACACGTGCCGCGAAAAACCTAAAAAAGGACAATTTCTGGGATTTTTTCGTCAAATTCTGCCCTTCAAATGACCAGACAAGGATGAGACCAACATGGAGTGGAAAAAACTCAAAATTGATAATCATGTCAAACATCAGCTCTTATTGACACCTCATAACCCTAATTATTATCAATGAAACTGCCAACACGCTAGTCGCTTATATCTCTTTCAACTCCCTGCTTATATTGACCAGCCTTATCGGAAGTATCGGCTTTGACTATTTTAAACCACCGTCTTTGCAATCGGATTGATGATGGAAAATAAAGGAGATAAGAGAATGGAATTATATTTAATGGCTGTTTTTACTGAAAGCAAAGTTTAGTAATACACAACGGAATTGTATCGAATGGTATCACGAGATATCATATCCTACAATTTTTCGTGCTGCCTCTGGCGGTGCTTTGCGTTAGCAATGGCGGTTGATTAAAAGAGCTACGTTAAGCATAAAAGTTTTAACGGTGATCTCCGGTGATCTGGTTTGTAGTAATTATCGGCATAATAAAGAAACTAGATATATCGGAACATGAATGCCCTGCGTGGCCAAATATTGTGAATGCAAGTAAATGTAAGAAAATTTCTTGGTATAGCCACCCAGTAGGATTTTTCACTAGAAATATTGAGCGGCCATTTTGAATCGGATCCGGGTGAAATTCAATAGGGTTCATCCTTAGGCCATCTCAAACCTACCCTAAATGTTTCGTACAAATTGGATAATATTTACGTCGGTTATCGTGCTAACAAGAATCAGAGTGGCAAGTTCATTATGATGAAAAATCCGGAAATATATTTTTAACATTATTCAGTATCACCGCAGGCGCGAGGTCACAGACGGGGGGGGTTTGGGGGTCCTCCCCCGGAATTTTTTTAGAAATTTGGTGCCTGGAAATGGGGTTTCCCGAGTTCTGGGGAGCAGATTAACAGGTAAAACTATGATCGTCAATGAATAGGCCAAATCCGGAATTGTCATTGACGAACACAAAAATCCGGAATTCCGGATAAATCCGGATAGCTGTCCACTCTGAAGAATTTTCAAGATGTCTGCTAAAAAATAACCTCCGATCGTAGCACCGTAATTAGCATCAAATTTCTGTCGAAACTACGGCGAAATCGTAGGGGTAGGCCAAATTACCAAAATCTGAGAAATAACCACATATGAAAGAATTGATAAACACCGAGTTATAATATTAAATCAAACCAGGGAGTTGCAACTCCCTGATCCAACGGAGCACATACCGGTATAGCTATTCCTCAAACTCCTATATCTCAAGTCCCATTCAGAATCGTAACCTATAATATCTCACTAAGCTAAAGCTTTGAGTAAAACTTCATCTCTATTATATATATAAGCCTCGTCTACATCAGGATATTTTAAAGCCGCGCTCAAAATTCGACCCCTTCTAGAAATGCATCCTTTTCATCATCATCACTGTAAAGGAGTGGACTGTCAGCACTGGCATCGTCCGCCTCAGCCTCATGATCATCCTCCATTAAAATCGACTCCAATAAAATGGCAGGTGTTACACTCGGTCGATGACCAAGAATTTTATCAAGCTCGTCAAAAAATTTAATTGTTTTTCGAGCACTACCTCTCCTACTATTTTTATCTTTCACTGCTTTATATTCCTTCCTGAATCTTTTTATTTCATCGCAGATCTGCGTACACATTTGATCATATCTGTGCTCGCCCATCTCGTCCGAAATCCTTTTATAGGTTTTACCGTCTTTTACGGTACCACCTAGGCATGCCTGAATGTCCTCTCGTCCCAGATCTCTTACAGAAGTTTACATTCGCTGGTGTGCCACTTGTTTGACATAAAAATGATGAAATACTAAAATCCTTTTCACATGCATCCTTTTCACATGCTGTCTAAATAAATGTACTCAAATACATTTTTAACCGTACTATATAGTCCTAAACTATTTTACAACCAAAAAGAAACTTTCAATGTGGTCGGTTTCACAGTCAAAAGAAACAACTGTATGATGTTTTTAGTTCGTTTCTTACTAGGAAAATTCCCTTTTCATTTTGGCAAAGGTCATACAGTGGGCCAAAAGGTCACACAGTGGAGTGCATCAGACAAGTGGTTAGCTCATTCAACTAGGGCCCGAATGTCCGGAATTTGAGGGCTTGAATGTCCGAATGTCCGGAGTTTGAGGGCTCGAATGTCCGGAGTTGATTTAGCCACGTGTCTCCAAGCAGGGAGGTAGACAGTTCGCTCTGCTGTAAAACACAAAGTCAAGTGAAGTGTCATTTGTGGAAGCAGAAGGTCGTCTACAACTAACCTAACCTTTGGAACGCGATACAGTCGTACTCCCATATATTGCCCTCTTATACAATGCCAAGGGTTAAAAAAAACGCCACACTCTATATAACGCCAATTTTGGATTTCCCCAAAAACTCTTGGTGTTATAAGCGGTATAACTGTACATGTATTTTTTTTATCCTGGACTCTAGTGATATGAAGCATGATCAATTATACATAAGGACAAATTTGAACTAGAAGAGACTGAAACTTAAAAACATAAATTTATATTGTATTATTATTTGTTAAACAAAATTTTTGTAGAAACAATCAATGTTTGTATACGTACATTTGTTTCCTTTCTTAAGAAACTAAATAACATTTTAAACACAAAAATACATTCTAAAAATATGGTAGGTAAAATTCTATCACTCTCGGTCACTAGTGACAGTGGAAAATCTTTAAATGCAGAATGTATGTAAATTACTGAACATTCCAAGTGTAGATGTATCTTTCATGCAATAAGCGAAGTAAAATTATTGCTAAAAAGATACAAGGTATTGGCATAATGTCACCATTACTCTTCAATACGGTACTAAGCCTCTTCAATACAGTACTAAGCCAAAAAACTAATGTTTCACAGGTTAACATGAACCTTACATGTAACTATTTGCTTTGGTAATGTTTCAATTATGACTTGTTCCGTAGCAAGGAATCCATAATACTCGTCAAGGGTTGGTATTTTGATCTTAACACTGTGTAGTTGGAAATCTTCATCTTGTTCATCATCAGTAAATGATGCTACAAATATTACTGTATTCTCCTGGAAATCTTCAATTGCCTTGCAGGGTCAATTTCTTTAAAATTGCAGGTTTTTGTACTTTCTGAAATGACAAAAAGAAGGGTTACCCTTATTGGTGGGACATCAAGCTAACCAATGATTACGGGTTTCCATATCCAAGGATACGCATCTGTATACGGTACACTGTAACCATAGTTCAAAATTCTTGTATAAATAAGCTTATAGATGAATATGTGAAATAACTAACTGATTTTTGTTGAACTAGTAATTGCTGCGTTCACCTAAAATTTGTAACACAAGATTTAACAACTGTAATAATAATCATTGTTACTTTAATAGCACATGTATCCTCAAAGTATAAGTTTAAATATCCGTTTTACTTACCGTGCTGGATCTTGAGGTACAGTTAATTATCCACTTGATCTTGAAATCATACAACCGTGAACCTGAAAAAATAAATCTAGGTTACAGATGGCCATATTTGATGGGTTACTGGCTTAAATTAAATACATGTGTACCATAAATCATACTCAACCTGTACACTAAATTTCCAAAGAACCATACACATACAGCCACCTAGGGAACCGTTGCTGTGCTTGCCTAGGTGCATTTCCATTTAGTTAATTTGGCCCCGTACCCCATACTTGTCCACCTAAAAAGTTTCATGTAAATATCTGTAGGCGGTTATAATTAAATTCAGTATAGATTTGTGGATTGCGACACAATCCTCCTCCATTCATATACATTTTATTATTTTAAAATTTTCAAACAATAAGACATATTTCATTCACACCATTGTGACAAATTCACAAATTTAACCACCTACATTGGAACATTTTACATTAAACTGAAATAATAAAGCTATGATAAGCTGAATGAAGTCATTGATTGAAATCAGGCCTGTATTAACGCCAAATGTTTGATGACTAACCAGAAAAAAAATCTTTTATCTCTCAGCCGTCATTCAACAAATTTCAATTCAAGTCCTTAGTTGGATGGCTTAAAATTCTTCCTAAGATTTTGAACGAATATTTTCGCCAGCTTCGGAGGATCGCCAGCTTCGGAGGAGGCATTGTGTAGGCATTTAGGCTAGTTTAATACCTAAAAATCGAGCTTCATTTTCAGCCGATTCTACATAGTTTTTTAGTTCAAATGCCAGAAATTCTTCCCGAGATTTCAAACGATTTTTTAAGAGGCATTGTGTAGGCATTATTTTGGCTTAAGTTAATAGTTTAGGCCTAAAAATTAAATAGGCCTTGAAAGACAATATAATTTTCAGCGTGCATACTGAAATTTATCTTCGCTAATGCCACTCAAAAATCTTATAATATTTTATCCCTTTTGGTTGTGAAATTATATACAAAGTGGCACAAGTTATAAACAAAATTATAAATCTCAGCTGTTCGGTTAATCATTTCTTCGTCTTCGGATGCCACTATGAAAATGAACAACCGAACCTCTCACATCGCGGCTGCATTTGTCATAAAAAATAACGCAAACCACTTGTAAATACATTCAAATAACCTAGCCAGTACAATAACTATATGTTCAGCATAAAGAAGACGCAATTTCCGCAGGTTGTCACCTCTGTCAATTGCCAACAAGACCAACTACGTGTCAGGACCTGCTTTCAAGCAACATAATTGTAACAATAACAATTTGATTAGAAAAGAAATGAACATGCTAGAGCGCCTACAATGACAATTTTCAAAATTTGTAATCTTAAAAAAATCTAAATTTTTCCCAAAAATAATTGAGACAGAAATATGATTTTCGAACAAACTTAAGGCCTTTTTTGTTTAATTACTTGGTTTACGGAACTTTTTGATAGAAAAGTCCATAGGAGGAGGGAAAAAAAATAAAAATAAAATAAAAAATTTTTCGTATTATCAGGAGAAAAAGTTCATAGGAGGGAAAAATAAAAATAAAATAAACATTTTCTAGTATTATGGGGAGAAGAAGTTCATAGGAGGGAAAAATTAAATAAAAATGTTTAAATTATCAGAGGAAAGGGCCCAAGTGAAATATACAGGACTGACGTCACTACCCTACCAAAACCTAACCCTACAGTATTCAAAGGAAACTGGTTTGTGACGTCAGTCACGTATATTTAAGTTGACCTGAAACGTGCTGGGCACAAGTGAACTGTACGAGATCCACAACATACTGCAAAAATAAAAAAATTTAAAACATTTCACTTTATTTTGAAACTGATTTTTATCAAGACCGATAACCACCGAGCATAACCCCGAAAAATACGCGATTTATAATTCAAGTTTTTTTTTACTCCCGATGTTTTATTCAAAGTTTTAAATCATCGGCGGAAAGAAAAAAAATAATAAAAATTGAAAATTTTTGTTTTTGTTTTGTTGTTTTCGGCGAAAAAAACTCGGCGGATCCGTAAAACAATAATTAAACAAAAAAGGCCTAAGGTATTATGGTTAAATTTTTAAGGAACTCGCAGGGAAAATGTAAGAATAAAACAGTGTTAGAAACCAATGAGGACGCCAGTCGGCCATCTTGACTGCAAGAATGACCAAAATCAATAGGGATGATAAGTTTCATAGTATACACCTTCCACGTAAATATGAAGACTGAACTTCAAAAACTACAACTTGTACAATGGGAACAAGCTCATTGTTTCGGGCGGACGGAAGGAAGGACGTTTTAAGCAACTTCTAGACCTGCTTTCGCTTCGCAACGCATAACTTTACGTACCTTTCTAATCAGCGACACGCCACTGTCAAGCTGTTCCACACTCCTCCCGGCAAACTATATTGTCAAACTTTCTTTTCTTTGATGACTCGCATTGACAGGTGAGCTTTACGCAACAGAAAAAAAAACAGCCAACTTTTTTTTGAAAAGGGCTTTTCCGAAGACAGTGGATCGTTCCGCGTCGCTATTCTAACTTCCCTCCGCGAAAGTGGGAATTCCGAGTTAAATTCGTCAACAACACTAATGATTTATATGTATTATTAAACTTGATCACGGAATATATAATAGGAAGAGATTGACTGCTGCGAAAATATCAGCAATTCCACACAGACGAAGAAAACTTAACGGAACAAAACGCGTTGACCTACGAGACACACTTCTGACGTTATTCGAACAGACAGGATAGTATAGTGGTGGTTCACTACGTGAACCGACCACAAACATGATAAAATAAATAAAGTTGTGCCTTTTTGCAAAAAAAAATCGGTATTTAAATTTCACTTTTCTGCTGTTAAGCGTGAGCCTATGTATAACGATTAGTTTCCGCGACGATCGCTAGTGGCAGGCTGATATCGGCTGCTAGCGACGTAGGTTCCGACAAAAACAATTGCTGATTCACACCAATTTTATTGAACTGCGAACACAATAACGAAACTTAAAAAGCTTACCACAAAATAACGATAAATAAGTCCGAAAATAGTAAATAGATTCGCGTATGTATCATGGCTGTTACATCCGGGGCAGTTTGTTTCTAGTCGGTGCAGTCCATAGTCAGAAATTGCGTTTGAGACTATCCGAACCTACGTCACATTTCAGCAGCGCCATGTTTGCACAATGGAAGTAATCGATCTTACCAGCGAAATATTTAAACAACGAATTTTCTACGAAAAAGCCAAAACTAGCATAAAATACTTATACAGTATGATGAAAATATATTTTCTATTATATACAACAAAAGATCGATAGTGAATTAGACAGCATGTAATGTGACCGTTAACAGTGAATAATGGCCCATGAAAGATATCAAAACTATTGCCTGTGCCAAGTTTTAGAATAAGGTCAGCTTCTTATGATGTATTGAGCCTTTGGTAATGTCCAGTTTTAGAAAGATAGATGCAAACTTGAGTGCATTTCATCAAAATAGCTGGTCCCAACAGATACAACTTGAGCAGAGAGTCTACTCCGGTGTTGCATAAGAAATATATGTCTTACAAAAAGTCAAGAAGCAAAGGAATATTGCTAAAACAGTTTTATGTTTAATTGTTAATTCAAGAAAATATAACGATGAATAGGTTACATTCAATTTAATCCGTTAGCTAACCACCAGTGACCAATCAATGGCCCAGTTTTAAAAATAATGATGCACATTTTGTACATCATCCAGGTATAAAATTATTAATTAAAACATAATATAAAACTAGCATAATAAAAACAAGCATTCAAGCAAGTTTACCTAAAAACTGAAACATGCAATTTGAGCTAAAAAGTCATAGACTGTAGTTAACTGCACCAAGCTTATACAGCTGTATTTCCACTATGTCCTTTAAAAGTTTACTGCAGTGGCAAGTTGCCCTTATAACTCCATTGACCTTTTACAAAGAATCAATATGTAAGTATCATTTATCCATCAAATTTCTGAAATGATCACTTCCTCAACTAAAACTTTAACAAATCAGGTCCTGTTACAGACATAGATCTTTGTATTGTGCGTAGTTTGGTTATGGTACCGAAATAACAATTTGAATTCAATGAAATATTCCACCCAACAATCAACATTAATGCTTTATATTATATACGATTCTACATAAATGCAGTCCACGCACAGCGATGAAAATTACTTTATATTACGAATTTCTATCTTCACAGTTTAAGAAATGAACAACATAAACTGCAGTCGACAAGCTCTGCGGTAAAATAAATGCAGGGCAACATAAATGCAATATATAAACTGAGATCAAAATTCACTGTTTATGAACTTAAACAGTTCAAACAACGATTCTACATAAATGCAGTCCACACACAGCAATGAAAATTACTTTAAATTACGAAAGTCTATCTTCAAAGTTCCAGAAACGAACAACATAAATGCAAAGTTGTTCTCTAAGCAGGTCAATTAATTAACTACATAGAAAGTTTTTTCCTTGCAGATGATTTGCGCTTTTCTTTTAGCTCATTTGTCTGATTCTGGCTTGAAGAAGCAATTGGAATCACTGCTCTTGGAATCTCTACTGCTCTTTCTACAATTGTATTTCCTAATAGAGAAAGTGTACTAATCTATAATATTGGTGTGCAATATGCTGGTATTGTTAACTTAAGTTGATTTCAGAAAGTAGGCCCTAAATTATATCGAACACTGCATGAAATGAATAACTTCAGCAGGGCTCGGAATTACCAATGCCATCAAGACCATGACCTCGGGTAATTTGGTTTTGGCCGCGGCAACACTTGCTTTTTCATAAAATTGACAATGTTAAATCAGTTTCAAAACCAAGACTATTGATTTGGAAGTTATGCAGGTTTGAAAATTTGAGGGTATTTTGGCTATAAAAATGGCCTAAAATTGGTGGTTTTTGTCCAATATCTCAAAAACTAATTATCTTAGAAAACTGAAATAGTGATAATTTTAAATGAAATAGAAATATCTTTCTTCATTTAAAATTATGTCTTGACTCGGTAGCTGAAAATTGTTGGGCCAAAAATCCCCTAAAAATTCAAACTTCCTGCTTGAAAATTGAAATTTTGATTAATTTATAGCAAGATCAGAGCTGCCAACCTCGACTGATGACTGGTCGTACTAATTTTCACATTTGATCGTATTTTGGAGGTCTTCGTCGTATTTTTTTTTAAATTTTCAAAAAACATATTCAAATTAAATAAACTGAACTTTTATTATTCAACGGCGGGCGTATTTTTTTTTTACCCGAGCGTACTCTGAGCGGCCACTATCGTAACAGTTCCGCCGAGATCGGAACAGTTGGCAGCTCTGCAAGATGAGAATTAAAGTGTGTATCTAATACTCATCTAATAGGTTAGGAAGGTTATTTGAAAATATTTTTTGAGATGCAATGTATAAGTACGAAGTGACATATAGATGCATCTATGTCTGGTTGCTTTCAGACTTTATTAAACTGGGGTTGACAGATTTTTCTGTACTCACATCTACTGAAGAGTCCTTAGTGGTATTAGCAGTTAAGCTGTTCGTAAATCGGTTAATTTTCGGGGAGACATTGGTTATCTTTATAATATCACCAGTCTTGAGTGGTGATGTGGTGTGGTGGCCCCACAAGGCCACTTGTAGAGATCCTGTTGTGTCTTCTATTGTAATATTGCGAACCTGCGTGTTTTGGAATTTGGTTTGGACGTCCCTTACAGTTTCATCCTACAAGAAGATAAACAAACAAACTATCAAACATTTATGTGACAATGGAAATGAACATGATGTTCTAAACAAAGTAGAAAGGTTAGAGAATGATTGATGATAACAATCTTTAGTAAGTGGTGGACAATGCGAATTGATGCATCAGCCAGAAATCACGAACACTAAGTACTATTCAATTGTTTAGCTATTAATGTCTTGTTTATAAGGAATGATCATATATCACTTAAGCCCTTGCAGTATAAATTAGAAATATATAAGTAAAATGTATAGTATAATAAAGCTAATATGACAATGAACTTCTTTCAGGCCAATGGCTGTTGCAGGGAAACTTGAACTATTTTAGAAATAACTGGAAAGGCAGTACTTTAAAGACTAACTTACATTTTAATGTCACGAGCTTTCGCTGATAGTATATAACAGCTTCATATAATAGAAATAACTGGAAAGGCAGTACTTTAAAGACTAACTAACATTTTAATGTCACGAGCTTTCGCTGATAGTATAACAGCTTCATATAATAGAAATAACTGGAAAGGCAGTACTTTAAAGACTAAATAACATTTTAATGTCGCTGTTATATACTATCAGCGAAAGCTCGTGACATTAAAATGTTAGTAAGTCTTTGAATTACTGCCTTTCCAGTAATTTCTATTATTTATCCGGGAATAACACGGCTCAATCATATATTGAAATATTTTGTAGGCCAAGAATGTACATGAGTATCAATGGTTTTTCTTACCTGCAGTACAGTACCATTGATTGATATAATAGCTGGTAAATTTTCGTTTATGTCCTAAATTGTTGATACTGGTTCTGTGGTCGGGAATATCAAATTTCTGGCATTTGCAAGTAATTCATTCGAGATTGTCGTCAGCTTCGGTGCTCGAATTATTTGCGTTTTATCATGGAACATGTAACACCTGTCGTCCAATTTTAAAGTTCTGAATTATAACTGTTCCGCCTGCTTTTAGTTTGTCAGTTAGAAGGTTAGTAGTATAGCATCTTACAGCATATTTAGAATCTGCTAACGCAAACACATACTTTGCGGATGGTTCATCCCATTTGGTTGACACGATTTGTCCCTTTACAGGCTTACTGTAGGGGCCAGTTGACCTCAGCTCCATTACTTGCTTAATGGACAGCATCTGAAAACAAAATGTTGGAATTTTTTATAGCATAGAATCAGTGTCAAGGGATGGCAAGCACATGAACACTATAGAATGCACAGCTGTTGTC
This sequence comes from Tubulanus ruber, assembly GCA_036873915.1. Classification (NCBI taxonomy): domain Eukaryota; kingdom Metazoa; phylum Nemertea; class Palaeonemertea; order Tubulaniformes; family Tubulanidae; genus Tubulanus; species Tubulanus ruber. The sequence goes on along the minus strand of JAYJLZ010057783.1, from coordinate 793 downwards.
GTGTGTTACCCACGTCATCACCCAAAGAGTTAATTAAAAAAAATTTTCTTTATGAAGTCCAACATTTTTTTTTGGTCGTCAGACACCTGCTAAACAACAGTATAGCCTACCGGTCGGTATATTAATTGGCCCAAATAAAAAAAATCATCTAGCTAGCCTACTTAGAAGTTTCAGTTTCAAAATTTTTTTTATTTACATTTTGACAGTAGATGTTAATTTGTATAACCAAGCAGTCGACATCCGGTCGCTCTAAATAACCAAACGTAGAGTTAGGGTAAGGGTTAGGCCAGGGAAGGGTTATAGAGGGTTAGGCCGGTATGGTTAAATATTAAGTATTTAAGTATTAACCGTACCCTAACCCAAACCTAACCATACACTAACTCAAATTTTATAGAGGGTGCACCTTTACAATCGGACACACACACGTTTGCCCTACCTTAAAACCTAACCCTATACCCCCAAGCCTTTACTCTAACCCTGTTAGGAGGACTACTTTTTTTCTACATATACCCTATTCTATTTTGTTGGTTTCAGTGATTGCTCGTAGGTTTTTATGTGTTGTTTTAAGATCGTCGACCATATCTGATTTTGTCAAGTTCGGTTATTTAAGATCGTTGACCATATTTGATTTCGTCAAGTTTGTGACCCGATGTAAGCATTCAAGTTTGACGATATCGTCAAGTTCGGTTATTTAAGATCGTCGACCATATACTTAATTTCAAGTTTGACGATATCGTCAAGTTTGTGTCTCGATGTAAGCTTTCAAGTTTGACGATATCGTCAAGTTTGTGTC
>JAYJLZ010056672.1:4480-17703 GCA_036873915.1 Tubulanus ruber | reverse complement strand
ACTATCAGCGAAAGCTCGTGACATTAAAATGTTAGTTAGTCTTTAAAGTACTGCCTTTCCAGTTATTTCTATAACTTAAATGAGAAATTTATTAAGCTTTATTGAATAATAAATCGGTACTGAATAAACCTCAACGACCATGTCATAATCTAGGTTATCCCGATCCGACTAAAGCGAGTTTAACTGTAGCTTGGAGACATGAAATTTTACCGAGTACAGGAATATTAAAAAATCATTCTATATTGTTTTGCAGTTTGTTGACTTGTCTACTGACGATATGGGTTGAAAATATGAAACAGAATAATTCAGTCTTCTCATTTGGGTATGATGCATTCAAAATTGTTATGAGAATTTTTAGAAAGAAGATGATATTATGAACTGTAATACTGTTATGACTTTTAATCATCTCAAAAGATTCATTGTTTGTATATTAAAGGTATGAAAGATTTGAAGTTTTGGCAGTATTCTCTGGTACGATGCTGACTCAGCTTGGTGCTTTATTCATCATAAAAGAATGGTTTGTAGATTATAACTGATTTTCTGTAGAAAACCTTAGTACAGTGTAATACTTTATTAATTTGTCACATGTACATATCTATAGGAAAACCAACGGTAATGGTGACATAGTAGTTTCCTCTCTTCAGCTTTGTCTGCATTAGCACAAACAGTTATTTGTTTTCGAATATCTCCATACTTTTATCATAACCCTTACGCATGTCCATAAATACGCACTACGATACCGAGCTTAGTTCTACGCAAATTGAATGTTTCAGTCCAAAATACGCAAAACGTTTGTATTTGTATGTTAAACTACGTTCACAGAGGAAGTAGCCTCGAAATACGTAAAAGTCGGTATTTCTGAGAGAAACTACGTTCTAAGGGAACTTGTACTCAAAATACGAATTTTGCTTCACTGACGGGGGCCGTACACCAACTGTGGGGAGTGTTTCATCCATGGCTTTTCATTTCTATTATTTTTTATCCGGATGAAATCTATCGGTCCCAACTGATCCGAATAAAGCGGGTTTGACTGTAATTGAACGATGTGACAAATACATGTAGCTGGTTAATACAATTTTAATTTTCAATTTCCCTAAGGCAAATATATTTATTTTAATTTGGATATCCTGGAATTTGCATAAGGTTACTATTCCATTCGATTTTCCAAAATTAAAGATTCATTAAATATCTTTTTTTGGAAATTGTCGTTTTCGGCTCATAAAAAGGTAAAATTTTATCAATTTTACTCATTCCTGTAATCTGGTAATACTACACATTTAGAGGCAAAATTACGCATATTGTCATACTCCAACTACACATTTAGAAATTTGGGGTAGGCAGGTGTGTTTTATTAGCGAACCTACGGTTTCCTATTGCTGTCGCTAGATCTGATGACGTCATGTCTCCAATTCATTTCCTTATCTCTCAAAAATATCAGTAAACTGGGTGGCACTCTTTTACCTACACATCCTCGAAAACCAGTTTTTTAAAGGAAGGCATCTTCTGATGTCTTTCAGACGTGAAAGAATGATTTAGATCCATAGCCGTTTTGTGGCGACTATTGAATAAAATTTGCAAACAATCGAAAGAAATGCCGTATTTATTGTAAAAACCTCTCTATATGGAATCCAATAATATTGGACTTTTTAGAGATCTATCAGGACAGGCCTAGAAACACGGTGATGGTCCGTCAGTCTTCATTTGTATAAACTTCGCGTGACCTAAATATATTAAAAATTCACGGCAGAATATGGATCCATAATGCAGAATGGCTTAATACGACTGATATAAGTTTGTACATGTATAAGGGTCATCCATTTATTACGTGCGCATCGACATAGGAGGGGGTCTGGTCAATGCAATCAAATGCATACACAAGCGGGTAGGGGTCGGATGAAAATGCGTACGTAACGCACCTATTTTTATTTGACGATTGAAACATGTATTACAAATTTTACAATATTATGCATTCGTAAGCAACATTGGTTCACTGCGTACAGTAAGGGGGTAGGGTGACCGTTCTTATTGCATTGAAGTAATTTTTTGCTAGTGATATTGTTCTATTATAATAACTAAGACAATGGACAGATTAATGAAGAAAGAAAGTGACTGCTGTCTGGAATATCTGAATGTCCTTATCAGTGAATTAATGTTGTATGCATTTTTATAGTTATAAAAAAGGGAGCAAGCTACAATGTTCATAATTGTGTAATGTCTGCATTAGTGAAGTCTGAAGTTTTACTGTATAATTTGTCCTTATTCGATTTGTGGCATTTAAAAAACCAACACATATAAAAGACAATGAAACTTAAAATATTGCAGTTTTTTAAATTTTGTGAATGATGTGGTATGAATTGTTCAGTCTGTCCTTAAACAATCTATCTATTTTTGGTTTTCAGTGTCGAGAGAATCATACAGCAACCTGAAGTTCATACGTAAGTTTTTTTTTCTAAAATATGAATTAGTATGCATTACTATTCACAGTGTAGATGTAGTAACAAAATATTGAAAGTTCCATTTTGACAATCTTGTCTATTGTGTATGCTTTTGAAAAACTTTAGGTAGTGTTGCCTGCTCCGTTTCTCTGCATTACCATCTTTTGTAGTCACTGGTATTCCTCATTGTTAGTTTTAATTATTTTTAGCGGTCGTCTGCTTACTGGAACACTTCTAGCCTTCATATATCATATTGTTGTTACGTATTCTATAAACAATAGAGCGTTTAACCATGTCATTGATGCGTCTAGCTCTAATTGGCTCCAGGAACATGTGGCTGATATGAGTGAAAGGTGGGTTAGTACATCATGGGTTCTAACTTACACACATATAAAGTCAATCAAAACTTATAATATTGATTTCTATGGTATTGTTGAAGTGATAAATAGGTCTAGTTCATTGAATCGAACTTGTCAAAAACTAAAGCTGCTGCATTTTATTGTTTCAGTTTGTGTCATTTTATACCTGGTCTTAGTAAATTATTGCTGCCAAGAATCAATCCATTCTCACTGATAGGATTTGCTGCTGGTGTGTCCCTTGCTATCACTCATGCTATCATTGACGTCTAGTAAGCATTTAAGTGATTCTTGTGAATTGTGTGTGTATATGTGTGTCGAATGAGATTTTAATGTAGAATGATAATATATTTATTTATGATTTTTCTGCTGTAAACTCGCTTGCTGATTACCTTCGCAAAATGCGTAAGGTTATGTTTTGATCGCTGTGTGTTTGTGTGTTTGTTATTCGCATAACTCAAAAAGTATTAAACCGAATCGCATCAAATTTGGTGGGATGATTGGTTATTATCAAGGGTCAAAGGTCATGAAAATGTCAAAATCGTCGTTTTACCATAGCGCGCGGCGAAGGTATGTGCTCTACGAGTGCCCGTTCTAGTTATACAATGTACTTTATTATATAGTCTAGTAATCAAATATAGAGAATTGTATGTATATTTTCTATTTAGCAACTACCATTCAGCGGACACTGCAGTGGCCTTGTGCATAGCAATCATGACTTTTGGAACGATGTTTCCAATGTCTGCATACAGTGGAAAAATACTATTACAGGTCAGTGATTTCACACAGATATAACAAAAACTTGTGGTGTATATGTATCAACCTTTTTATTAATATCAATTCATTTAACCTTTATTTTCTAATTGATTTGATTATGATATAATGATCCATCGATTTTTGTATGCCTGTAAGTACGAGAAAAGCTGTACTTGAGTATAAATTACCAATTGATTACGATTGTTAAAAAGGCAGATGTGTGCTTGTAATCAGATGAAATGAAATATGCTATAAAATAATTATGACGGAAATTTACAACATAAGACATTGGTTATATCAGTTGCTAAAATATGTCATTCTCTGTATGTTGCTCTATAGCATTATTTATGTAAATAGATAAATCATTATTAGTCAACATCAAGACACACTTCATTCACTGAATGATGGTCGGTATACAACTTATCCACCATGATTATTAGTAACAGTATTATGGTAAAATAGCTATAACATTATGATGTTTCCTATTGAATTTTATCATATTATGTTTGTAATATTATGTTGTTAGCAAGTGATATTTAATTCTATTACTTCTTCATTGGCTGATTTTAGACCACACCCTCTCACATGATTGGTCAATTAGACAAATGTTTGCGAGAATCATCAACTTTGGATGGAGTTCTAGAGTTCAGACATGAACATTTTTGGACGTTGTCATTTGGAAAATTGGTAGGTGTGACACTATATTTGATAAATTTTTAAAGCACATCCTTGAATTTTAATAAATTACAACAGGCTTCATCATTCGTTGAATTATTTTTATAGGAATATTATGATTTTATAAATCTTTCAAATTCACTTCATCTGTAATAATTTATGCTAAACTTAGTTGTTTTTTATACAAACTGTATTAAATATAATGATTATATTTCAGGCTGGTTCTTTACATGTACGAATACGGCGTGATGCTAATGAACAGATGGTTCTCGCTCATGTCACCAACAGACTCGCTACATTAGTGTGCAGGCTGACTATTCAGATATTCAAAGACGACTGGGCAACGCGAGCCTCAGTTTATCAGTTATTAGGAAATACTGGTAAATTTGGAGGATTGGGGACTTCCTCCCCGCCAAGAGGATTGTCATCACCAATTATGCCTGATAATAGCTCACCTATTGCTGCATACAGAGCCTCACCAGTCATTCCTAGTTTAACACCATTCAGTACTCCGACAATGCCTAGGAGCGTGACTGATATCAATTCAACAAATTCCCCATCATTGGGTCATTATAAAAGAGAGCCATCTACATTTTCACCTCATATTGGCCACACAAACATTTCCACGCCAAATAATTCCTCGACTCCATTGAACTATACATTACCACCATTGTTGAATTCAACTACATCTCGATCATCAGGAATACCTTTTAACAGTCACATCTCACTTGGACTTAAGAATGTGCATTTAAATATGCAGCATCACCCATCCTGATGTTTCAAATATAAAAGCATTTGGAAATGTTGGATCTTACAAATTTGAATGATTTCAGTAGATTATCAGAAGTTGAGCTCGTCCCAAGAATTCACTTTTTTTTATAATTATATGTGATGCAAGGTAATGAAAAAAGGACTAATTATGACATAAGGAATTAAATAAGGAAATATCAATTTCAATCAATAATATTAATTTACCCCAGAATAACTATATTTAATTAACTACTAAGTTTTGTATGATTCAGTGTTCCACTTTGGTGAAAATATTTTACCCAGTAGCTTTGATAATGGTTTAGATACAAGATTTTTTGTAATTGTTTATGTCAGAAAATGTATGGAAATAAACCTTTATATAAAGATTAACACATATTTTGCATAACATGGATATGGAAAAGCTGGCAGGCGAATCACCTTCAAGTAATGTACGATTGATAAATTTCAGATTACAGCTGTCATGTGCACAATGCATGCAGTAGTCTGGAGAGCTTGTTCCATAAAATTACACAGTAGTACTGTGTTTGATGTTGAAATGTCATAATCTTGTATGATAACTCAACCCAAAGTTATCCAGTATCCAGTTTATAAAACGAGATATTAAATTATATAAACTTTATTGGTTCATAAAAATTAAGAACAATTTACTTCAGGGGCATGTACTGGTACAGTAGTATGCATAGCAATATAACAGTTGTAACTTTTCATTACACAGTGTACATATTGTTAAATAAGTATCGGTTATTCCATAAATAAACCCTTTATTTTCATAAACTTCTTACCATTCATGTTTTGCTTAAATTTTGAACATTTTAAAAATTCTATAAACATCTATACAGTGTTTTATCAAATTTTTTATTACTTTATGGGGTTCTTGTCACTGGTATTTGCTCAAAATTTGTATGGCTAAACGTCAAAATATACATAGTTGGGACCTACTTCTACTATATAGACAATATATAATTGAAAACCAGCCAGCTACATGAAGTATTGACAATTATTGAAAACACATCGTCATCGGTACAATGAGAATGACTGCCAAATCTAACTTGAATGAACTTATTAGAAATTAATTATCTACATATGTATCTTCATAATGTATATTCCTCAATTAAGCACCTTACCTTACACAATTGCAACATAGTACATCTGGTCCTGTTGAATATTTCTAGCAAACATCGGAGAGAAATATATTCTACTCGATTTAAATAATTTTACAAGAATATTTCTAGAAAACATCGGAGAGAAATATATTCTACTCGATTTAAATAATTTTACAATAATTCAATGTGAAGAGTTGATGAATCTTGATCTCCTACTAAAACAGTCTTGATAACAACTGTCTAATGACGTTGTTTTGTGACTTCACGATTATCTGATACATACAACTATGAACTATTGTATAACATCGATGTTACTAAAAACTGTAGTTTCTTTACAATCTTGAAGTAATGTGCCTGCTAATATGGCTTAGAAACTACATTAACATTCAATTCCAAATTTATCAAAGTTGCGCAGTACAATGTTAAGTTTAAGATGGACATTTCCCGTGGCTAAAGTTTGTAGTTTATAACGATAAGCACCACTGTATATAAGATCTGGATTTCTTAACTGTGGACCTCCTCCTAAGAACATCTGAGACACTTGTTCTCGGAATGAGCCTACAGGTCGCCAAGTTGGGCAATCGATAACATGATATCCTGGCGATGAAGGGATATGGCAAAAACCATAACCGTAAAGTTCGTTTCTTCCAAATGAATCCTGATGCCAAACTTGAAAATGTATTTTCGGCCAACCTTTTAAAAAGTAAATGCAGAGATTGCTGCGCTGATATAATTGTGTGTTCAATTTATATTTTTATGTGTTAAGATATGGAATCGGTAACATATGATAAATGACTATTTGTAAATTGGATGCTTAAAAAACTTACAAAGAAGTTTCAAAATAGTGCTTCAATAGACTGGTAATCAAAACCATTACCAGAACTTCTTATTTTGGAATTTTAAGTTTTAGTGTACGAACCTTGTAAACCTTTACTGGCAAAATGGACATCTACCGGATGACACCAGTGAGCTCTGTCCTCATTCTGAGGATTGTCAACCTGCGTCTGGCCTTCTCGTAAACCAGACAAAACTTTCCAGGCACCACCTACAAAATTGGTAGAATAATAAACGAAAAAAACTATATTCTTATTTTCATTAAAAATTAAATATACTTTGTGCATATTATTTCTTGACTAACCTGTATGAATTCCCCACTTGCAGAAGAGACTATGTTCTGGAAAACCACTGGCACCTTCAATTTGACCGATAACATGTACTTCTGCCATGTTTTATTAATTCTGTTTCCTGCAAGAGATAGAATAAATGGAAGTTGTAACATAAGATTATTTATTTAGAATTATTTATTTTACATTTATCACACCAACTTTTCTCTTTATAATAATTATTCCACTTCGTAGTGGAATATTGGAATCGGTTCCGTTCGTTCGTCACAAAAACTTTAACCTTGGCTATAACTGCTTAACGACAACAGATATTGCATAGAAATGTATTATACATGTAAAGGGAACCCTTCAAATTGACACTGGGGGTCTCCTAGGCCTGAAAATGACCTCCCAGATATAGAAAATCACTTACAATTGCAAAAAGACAACAGATACGGCATATGAATGTATTATACATGTATAGGAAACCACCAATGTTGCATCTTAGGGAACCGTTCAAATTGCCCACGGTGGTCTCCTAAGCCTGAAAATAACCCCCAGATATAGAAAATGATTTATAAGTGCAAACGACAGCAGATATGGCATAGAATAGAAATGTATTATACATGAATAGGAAACCACCAATGGTGCATCTAAGGGAACCCTTCAAATTGACCGCGGGGTCTACTAGGCATGAAATATTTTACATCATGTTTACGTGTGTTCACGAGATAATGCCAAGAAAAGAACACAATGGCTGACTTTTGACCATGTTTAGGTTTATTCCAGGGATGATTTGTGAATTATGTATCCGAGTGTATTACACTCCGAAGTGGAATACGCAGGTACAGCTGCTTGTTGATAAAGACTCTCTGTAAATAGTTGTAGTTATGAATTGTCCAGCATAGTATGATGCAACCATCAACATGAGTATCGCAGGAAATATAGGAGTGCAGGGTTCCCACACATTGTCTGAGGCAAAATTCCAAACTTTTTCCAAACTGATTTTTATTAGAGTTTAGCTTGGCTCTATACTGTTATAAATGTCCTAAGCTAAGCTAAATTCTAATAAAATTCGCTGGAAAAAAACGCCGAACAAATAACAAAGGCTATGTTATAGCTATAAAGTATCATCCTGAGATCAGACATTTTTTTGGAAATTTAGGGTTGGTTTGGTATTTTGGCTTAGCCTATTTTATTAAAATAAATTGTTTTAAAATTAACAAAGTGGATATTTTATGGCAGAGGTGAGGTCTCAGCCAATCAGCGATGCTGTACATTAAGAATATACAGTAGATGTAGGGTAGGCCCGTACCATTTCCGTAGCCGTAGCAGTATGGTTAGGGATTGGCTAAAGTCTGCTGATAAATATCCATGGCATTGCACCAACCAATGATCCACACATAATTGGATATTTAATATCGTAATATTTTTTTTCTGACAAAAGAAATCGGTCAATCTGAAAACTGATACCACCAATCAATTCAGTTGGCCTTAACTGACAAATTTTGGAGTTCATACGTCATCTGGACGCATTTGCGCGCCAACCTATGGTTCACCGTAGGAAGCCAACGGCTCACAAAGATAGCTACGGCGACCTACGTATATTTCCTTATGTAGTATATTCGACTGTTCCCGATAGATCAGGTGATTAATCTCTTCGAAAGACAAACATTCATTCAGTTGCAGATTATCGATTACTTGAAATGCAGAAATACTTAAGTTTATTAAGGCGACTGCATTACATATTTGAATATAATATGGGTGAAAGATTAAATAAAGTTTTGAGATTAATGCAAATTTAAGTGACAGAAAGTGCGTTATTTTTATTTGTCGAATCGGCATGGAAATTTTATAAATATGTCATGTCGCACTTTGTAGATTTTTATCATTATGTTTAAATGTGAAAATTAATATAAAAATATTATAATTAGGAAGAGTTGGCATTGGTGACTGATAACGCTCAGTGTGTAAATAAACGTTTAAATCGATATCGTGTCGTACACCGGTTTAAGCGATGCATCCTGATTTAAAACTGTTTGGCTTGTGTCCAATTATAGTGTCTCAATGCAATGCTATTCGAATCCCCACTGTGCATACGGCGTTGCTACGACAGATGATTTGGTACCGTTGTTTTAAATTGCGCCCTAATGCGCTAATAAATAAAACCCTAATGCTGTGAGTTTTATGGCTGCGACTTACAAATTCCGTAACACTATAGGCCTATAGCGCAAATCTAACTGTCATTTTCCCCGCACTACGTCTACGGCTACGCCATCTACGACTACGGTCATTTAAAAAAAGAATGTATTCATCTTGCAGCCTAGCACTACGGTCTCTCTGGATCATGTTGAGGTGCGAAAGTAAAAGAATACCGACTGCCAATGCCTAATTTAGAGGGGTTTAGGTTTAGGGATTGGGCCTTCCGTCCTTCTGAGAGGTACGTAATAATGACAATGTTCACCAAAATTAAATCTAATTTGAATTTTTAGGCCTAACTTTAATTAATTTAAAATTCTACAGTTGGTGCTAGCCGAGCTTCTTTCTAACTAAAATACGACCATTTACGTACTTTGAGAACTGGAAACTGATAACTCTCTAATTCTTTATCGGCTAACTCCACAATAAGAAGACTTGCATTCACGAAAATTCATATTATCAAAAAATGTTTATCGGCAGCCATAGCACCAAAAGAGAAATTCCTAAGTCTAACTATATGTGACGACTACAGATGTCGCCACAATCTGGAGATAATCGTTCATTCAAGAAATGTCAATCTCCGAATAAAAAGAATACATTTTGTCAAAGATGTGCGCTTCAAACAATTGGAACTTAGTGGCTGTGTTGCAGGTTGCATTATCAGTCAACTTTGTAGCCAGTGGAAGAGGTCAAAATGAACATAACGGTATGCTTTTTCAGAAAACTATCATCACGATCACAAAATTCAATTCAAAGTCAAAGACAAATTCAAATCATTATTCATAAAAATTAAAAAAATCAGACCTGCCTACCCCTAGACGGCCTACGATTTCGCCGTAGTTTCTACGGAAATTTGATGCAGTGTTGCCAGTTTTCCGGAAATTTCCGGGAGAACCCTTCTGAGGCCTTAAATTTTAAAAATTTTAAAAATTTTCCAGGGGACATCCCCGGACCCCTCTTAGGAGGATCGCGAGATTGTGATGAATTGAGTTCCGGATATTTGATCAAACATAACTGGAAACACTGTTGATGCTAATTATGGTGCTACGATCGGAGGTTATTTTTTACGATTTCACAGTGTTTCTATCAAAACTACGGTCAAAATACAATTGCCGATCAAATTTTTCCGGCTTTCTCTTGCTTTGTTCTAAAATTACGATTGTCGAGAAAATTCTACGAAGAAAACTTATAGTTTTAATATGTGATGTACGACACGGGACGTTTTTTAATACTAAAAATTATTTATTTGTAGTTTCTCTATTTTCAAACTATTCTTCAGGGATCTAGAAAGAACCAAAACTACTCTTGCCAAAGTAAAATTGTACTGTTTTGTGGTCTTTAAAAAACTACTCTTTCTGAGGGCAAACTACTCTTGATTTATGTTACTACTGAAAGAAAATAAATGGGGTAGGCAGGTCTGCTTATACATTACAAAGATTGTGGATGAAGTATATTATAGGCCTACATGTACAAACAAATATGCAATGAACAGTAAATTTCTTAAGAGAAGAAAACATAGTTATACAGTGTCTATAATATCATAAACTAATGCAAAAATAACAAAGACGATTGTCCAGCAGCATGTGCCATAATATTCAATTGCAATACACATGTATTATCGAGACAATAGATACACTGTACACTGAATTAGTACACTGACTGTCTGATAAGTACGGTGAACCCCGATATACCGCCCTCCAATACACCGCCACCCCGGGGTCGGCCCTATGAACATACATAGGACCCGGGAACATAGGTACGGCCCCGCCACCCCCGCCTAATGCCAGGTTTTTTCTGTGAACGGAACATTTAGGTTCAAATGTATAGGAAATACCCCCGCTTACCGCCAACATATTTTTGTAGTACATATATTTACAAATGCAAAGTAAATCTACCCCGATTACACCACCATCAAAAATTTCGAGAAACATTGGAAAAACCATGGAGTAACTTAATTATAATACTGTAGTACTGTCAAGTACATTGAAACAATCAATAATAGGACAATAGAGTATGAATGTCACAGTACACTGTCTATTAAACCAATTCCGGGTAGTCGTGTATACTCATTCGACTGTCGTTTTTTCCGCCTTTACTAGCATTGAATATTCGTCATGTTCATTGTCAGTTTCCCATTCAACTTTGAGTTGGCAGCCTTCTGATGGACGGATCTGGAAAAAAAATGTGGTAGCCCTTGATAGACTATTCAATCCTTAAAACTGACATTTTTACAGATCTTTTACATATGTAGAGCTATGCCTGTGCAATGATTGAATGAATGAGCAGATCGATATATATATATATGTAGGCTCTGTCCTGACGGAGACGGACCAAACACTAACCAGCAACAACAAAGCCGAAGACCGACGTCCTACTTGTACGGAATAACATTTATTGGACATATGAAACACGCATTACAAACTTATATACACCTGAATTACATTACATGAATTACACACTCGAGTAACTGTGATAATACCTGGTTAACTATAATACCTAGTGACTCGTGACCAATAGTCACGACACGCTCAGCACTATGGGCGCCACAGTACAGGATGCAAGGATGATCAACATCAGTTGTTGTAAAACTTTTAAAAAGATTCATATCAATTTTTAGGCCTGTCTTTTCAAATAATATACTGCCCAGTACCCTTGTCAAGGATAAAAATCCACATTTTTAGTATCCCCTGCACGCCTCCTATTTCCTATCTGTCTGTCGTTAAAAATCTATTGTCATTTTAGATAATACAGCGTTCTGGCCGGAAAGAAATACATCGTTATATATTTTGAAATTTCACATACTATCTCTACGTACAACCAGGGTACAACATACTAGTCATAATATCCTCTATGCCCTTCCAAGTCTTTGGGTAAATAGTTTATGTATGTGTAAGGATATGCTACTCGACTCAGTAGTGGGACATATTAGTTAAACAAAAAATATCATCAAATCATATTTTTTTATGTTTTAAGTAGTTTTTTGTCAATGATCATCTTAAAATGTATTCCCTAGAATGTAACGTATGTTACATAGTGTCCTTTTCATTCCTCCAGCACTACTCCATGTTGGAAAGTTTCACATCTTTCTTTATAAATATGGTAAGAGAAAATGTACTTTCACTTTAGTGCTCAATAAACATAGTTTGAAGCGTATGCTCGACCATGGGGAATGTCTGAACTATGGACACCGTAACGTACGTTACTGCTACAGTTAAACACTTAGGTTTTTACATTAATATTTAATGAAAGAGATTCACATCGACACTAGGCAAGAGATATATCCAAAAGTAAAGGCATTTATGAGTTTGAAGCAAATGTTCGATTATAGCATAGCTTCTCATGACCACAAAGTGCCAAATGTAACGTAAGTAACGCGGACACTAAAATCTGAGTTTGAAAAATTGAGGATAAACAAGGTACTGAAGTGCGTTTTCTTGAAATGTTGCGAGCTAAGTGATATGGGAAATTCTATTTACCGATATCGGAATAACCGGGGTAATGTTGAATTTCCAATATCGGTATTAAAAACCAGGTATACTCAGGAGGGCATTGGCATTTACCGATCGGTAAATTGAATTCCCGATATCGGTTCCCGTTCGGTAAATTGAATTCCCAATATAGGTAAATAGAATTACCGATATCGGTAAATGGAATTCCCAATATCTGAATTAATGTTGAATTCCCGATATCGGTAAATCAAACTCCCGATATCGGTATTAAAAACCAAGTACTCAGGGCATTTACCGATATCGGTAAATTGAATTCCCGATATCGGTTCCCGTTCGGTAAATTGAATTCCCAATATAGGTAAATAGAATTACCGAT
>JAYJLZ010055561.1:0-17706 GCA_036873915.1 Tubulanus ruber | reverse complement strand
GAGGAAGAAAAAATACATTATGGTGGCAAAGGATATCATGTGGTTTTGAAGTTTAATGTTGGCTTTTCATTGGCTGTTACTCAAACCTGTACCACACAGGATATAAGGTAAACTTGAACTACAGGGCCCGGTTGTTCAAAAAAAAAATTGGGCATTAATCCGGATTAACTTTCTTGATTTTGATCGATTTTCAGGATCATGATCCAAGATCAAAATCAAATTTGATTCTAAAACTTAATCCACCTCTGGACCAGTATTAAATTTTCCAAATGGCTGCTTTATTTTACGTTCAAAATCAACGACGAGATCGACAAAATCATCAAAATTTAAATTTTATAGAGAACAAAGTTTACCTCATTTTTATCTAGGAATTCTAGGCTTTAGAATATTGCCAAATTTCTTTGAATTTACTTAAAATACCGTAACCGGGTAACCAGTCCAGGTAAACAATGACAATGACAGCAGATAAGAATAAGCAAACTTGCCTTATTCATTAAAAACTTACCTTGTACATTATATATTGATGAATATTTGAAACAAAGACAAAATATATTTTATAAGCATGTTATATTCTTACAATACTCACCAAAGAAAATATCATATTCCAATCCACCTGGAATTCCCTCAAAATTCATCAACTGTCTGTTTCGCGAATTGCATTGATACGATCGCGTATAAAGATCCATTTTTTTAGACCACTTGGGACTTTGCTGTGTACCTACTCCGTCACGATAGCCCTGATGCGTACCTACTGAGTCACGTTACAATCCCATATGGTGAGAAAAAGGGTGGGTGGGATGGAAAACACACATGAATCCATCGTGCGGAAATACGCTTCTCACCATTGCATTGAAGAGAGACTAATTTCCACAATAAACTACCCAGCTGTACAAAACCGGACATAACATACTTACATACCGTCAACATACCGTCAAGTGGGGTTACTTTGAACACTTTTAATCGATCTCTTCAAATTGTTGCTTTTGGGTAATAATGTATATTGGGGCTATGGAACATAGAAACTACCCACTAACTTATTTTGAAATTTCGACCTCAAGGTCAAATTTAGAGTGAACCCCGTATACGGGTTTACTTTGAACACTCCACAAATTGATACAGATAACAAAGTTTATTGCATCTTAATTCACAAATTGTTAATCATACTGATACAAATCAATCATCTTTGAAATCATGTAACTGCATAAGACAACACATACCATACTACAATTTTATTTCAAGACTGACTGCATTAATTTAGGAATAAAATTAGAAAAAAGCATTAACACAACAGTTTAAAATGTTTAAAAGGATAACTATTCAAAACGAGAGCACACAACAGTAGTTACTGTACTAGTTATTATTATTACTAGTAGGCGACTCGAGTCATTCTTACTGCACTGTTTCGAGTCAACACTAAATCTCAGCTGTCCTCGGCGCAATTCAACTGGTTACTCCAACATTGTGACATATCAACACTGTCGATATGAGGAACAGCGGGCCAAATGAAGGTGTTGCTTGTGAGCCTGTAGGGACGCAAGAATTTAACATCACAACACGCATCACTGCTGGACGAACCTCCCTGAGTTGGTCCCATTCCTTTCCCAACAAAGTATCTGGAATGTCCATTGTCTGTGGTATATTTGACAAGCAGATATGAACCTTCAGTATCAATGGCAGTGTCGTTTTTTTGGCAAGATAATTCCAGTCCCGGATTCATTGCTAGGCCTAGTAACTTCATCAGTGCCATCTTCATCAGATTCATCAACATCGGACGTTTCTGATGTGTTTTCCTTAGACGGTGGATTAATATCTGAAACAGATATGCTTTTTCCTGGTGTGACATTCAGTTTTGATCTACGCTTTTTTTGAACTTACTCCACTTAAGGACTTAAGCAGGTCAACAACTACATCATAGACAGATTCTTCCAGGTTCTCGGGTACCTCGGCTGCATCAGGTAGCCTACCCAACACTTGCTTCTGATCCAGGGGGTAAATTCCACATTTCCGGAAGCCTGACACGATGTTATCAGGCTTCAGACACACTGCATCGTAAAGCTTCTTGAGTAACGAATCCTGCCTCCTGAGAGTAACCATATCATCCCATCTCAAGAAGCCTGCAAACATTATTATAACAACAAAAAACAACATGTGATTAATAAGAGAACAATTAGGGATATCAAGAGCATGAGCAAACAACTTTACAATTTCTCATCGACAGGCTCTCTCTTATTAACAGGCTTTGCACAAACTCTCCTAGCCCCTTCACATAAAGACTTAACAAAAGGCAGAGTAGTAGGCGATGATAACCCAGATGCCTAATGGCAATATGCCACTGCGGCCATAGTAGCCTCAACTATGGATTTGGATTCGGTCTTATTGACCAAACGAGAAACATATATACAAAAATACCTGGATCACCAGGCAACGCTGGAGAACCATTAAATGAAAACCCCAATACCTCCATCTATTCCAATAGCGAACATATTTACTCATTGTACTAGGTGCTTTAGAAGCAACGGCCAAACACATTATTGAGGAAAAATCTTTAACCACCAGGTATAGATTCCCATATACCCTTACTAGGCAAAACACAATCTGAAAAAGAAAAGCATTTATATTGCCTATCATCGCAGATATTGTTAGCAAAATATTATATTACTACCTACAGACAATAATGACCATAAACAGTAATAGCCATAAAGAAGCCATAAACAATAATAGCCATAATGAAGCCCAATGTACATGCTTTAAACGTACATAATAGCGAGGCAAATACACGCCATAAGCCCCTCTATTCCATACGGCCTTAAAAAAGCCAAAACTGTGACATATGCGCACCAGAACCAATTACAAAATATGCATAACAGGGCCAATTACACTCCCTTTAGTATTAACACCAATAATACTGGCCATAAAGAAGCGGCCACGCCATCAAAAACAGTATTCCGTTAAAAACGACCTTTAATGAAAGAAGGACACCCACAAATCCATCAAAACGAACACTATCAGGACAAAACACTGGCCAATAAGACTGAGATTTCCACAAAGGCACAAACAGAGTTGCAATACAGCCACAATCCTTGGCATACCTCGATACCTGTGCTACTAAAGACACTGGAAGACACAGCCAATTATTCAATTCAGACCAATCATTAATGCCAGCAGATCCTGGACAAATAAAACCTGGAATTAAAACTGGAAGCTGTTTATTGTAATTATCGGCAAACCTATCAATGCCATGCACCTATAATCCACTAAGGAAAGATCTTCCGAACCCAATCATCGTAATCAACTATTCTAGAATAATAATCCGCCACAACCATAACATCATCATACCTTGGTAACCATCCCACATGCAAACAGTTCTTATAAGAAATACAATAACTAACAATAGAAGATACAATAAACTGTAACTGCTCCTTTTTACGGGTGCAATAGATATATGGTGATACCCACTCTTGAGGTCAAAAGTAAAAATAAAATCACCTACATCCAACACCTGACCAATGACCTAATATCCTCATATTTAAAATGTATACCACGTACAAATAAATTAACATGTCTACTTTAATCGATTATCAAAAGAAGCTTCTTACCAACCACCACTGACAAAGGATTGCAACAATAAAAATTTCATCAACACAACCATCTTTCAGAGGCTCAAAATTAGAAGTCTGCACAAACTCAAACCCTATCAAATGGAATCACATAACCATGCTGAATGAGATTCCTAATTTCTTCATTAAGATGCAACTTATTTAACCAATAATCAGCATAATTATGGAACCTACCTGCAACAGAACCTACATCTGAAACAGAACTAGGCGAAATAGGACTAGCTGAAACATAACTAGAATTAACACTAGATGAAAAATTAATACAATCACCACAATTATATTCACCACAATTATGACTTGGGTTGATTACCCATTCATCACCATTAAAACTTGGGCTGATTATTGGCAGAATTAATTGACTTGTACATAGTACAAGGCGATTGCACATGACCTGGCGTGCCACACTTCCAGCACATGATTGGTCTGAACCCATGTACCTGCCCTCCACGAAAGAGTGGCACAGTGTTTGTTCAATAGGTGCCACTTGTGCAGATGAAGCAATCGCACGATTGTTATAAGGTTGAAACCTAAATGTACCACGGCCTCTTTTAGGCCATTTATCTTTTTTGTCTTTACACTCCTTGACTTGTTTAAACGCCCTATATTCCGATTTTTGAATTATAATTTCATCATCAGAATTGTCCGCCAGCTGATCCCTAGAATACTCATTTGCAGCCATCCACCCATATTTAGATCTCTCTGCAATTTTAATTAGTTTGTTTCTATCTGCAATTAGTTACCTACCTTTTGTTAAACAATCTATAGCTTTAACCAACTGAGGCTTCTCGGCCACAAATTTTTCAACTGTATTAGCGGCCTGAACAATTGAATCGTCAATGCTCTCATTCGCATAATATTGCTCCTTGTTTCCCGGTTTGTTATGCTTGAACTGAGAAATAAAACGACTGGCAATATCTTCAGCTACCGAAGAAAATTGATCAGCAAACGCTCTTTTACATTGATTAATAATAGAATTTTAAACAGCCTCGTCGAAGACTACATTAACGGCAGTAAGACCTGCTGGCTGACTAAAGTCACCGATAACATCCACAGGGGGCTGCTGATTCCCCTCTTCAGCCATATATGCTATCTTCTCAAATAATTGTAGAACACGGTGTAAGTCACCGCTCAATCAATTTAATCAAAGTGCACACAAATGTCACAATCTGACAATATGGCGGACGGTCCCCAAGATAAACAAACTACCAACAACAAAACACACATGAATCCAGTTCAACCTCTACCAACTTAATGACCAATACCAATACCAGGACAAACCAAACAGTGCATGCGCACAGTGGTTCGTATCGTGCGAAAATACGCTACCCAACATACATCTGCCTACTAAAAATTCATTCTGATTCAAGATGGCCGCCGAGTGGCTTCTTTTTTTTTGCAGCTTTTGGCCCAGGTCTTTGATATTAAGTAAGGATATACACCTACCCAACATACATCTGCCTACTAAAAATTGGGTCATTCAGATTCAAGATGGCTTATTTTATACTAAAAAATGTGCTATTTTATGACCATTTCCATATTTTTTGGCGTAATTGTTTTTACAGATTTTCGCCTAGGCCTTTGATATTCAGTATGGATATGCATCTACCCACATACATCTGCCTTCTAAAATTTGGGTCATTCCGATTCAAGATGGCGCCCAGTGGCTTCTTTTATACTCAAACATTTGCTATTCTTTTAACCATTTTCCAAGTTTTTTGTTGGAAATTTTTTACAGCTTTTGCCCAGGTCTTTGCTATTCAGTATGGAAAAAAACCTACCCAACATAGATCTGTGTACTAAAAATTTGGTCATTCAGATTCAAAATATTCACCCAGTGGCTTCTTTTATACTCAAAATTTTTGACCATTTTCCAAGTTTTTGCCAATTCCAAGTGGTCGTCAACCCTGGTTGCCTTGTTCTTTCTTTTTTGTTGAGTTATTGTCGGTGGGAATTTGCCGAACAATAACTCCTAATTTTCTCTCACTAATTCCGTCAAGCGTAAATTTTCATCAACCGTGTAATTTGTTTTTCTAATTGTTTTGTTCTCTGAATCGAATTGGGTGGTTTTCAACTTTGTATGCAATGGTTTCTGGGATACTGATTCTGGATTAAATAATCACTGATCTTATGTGCAACATATTTTTGATCTAGATTAAGTTATCCGAATTAGCGAGTGTTGATCAGAATCAAGTAAGTTAATTCTGATGAAGCTAATCCTTTTTTGAACAAACGGCCCCAGGGTTACTTTAATACTTAAGTGCTGCAAAAAGTGAGGTACTAAATACGTGGTAAATGAAGTACCAGTCCTATGATTACCCTAGGCCCCTGCTATGCCATGCTTCCCAGATTACCCTAGGCCCCTGCTATGCCATGCTTCCCATTATTGCATCTTATATAAAGATATTTTACAGTTATGTACTTTATGAGCCACCATCAGTCTGCCGGTTCAGGAACTATTCAATGATGGCTCAGAATGTAGGAAGCGATAACAATAATATTGAGAGCACAGGCCCCAAGGCTCCGTTCGAGTTTTGGAAGATTTAACCAATTTCTTATTAGAGAATTGTTTACCAAGCAAAATTGGATAATGCGATAAGAGAGTTGACGGAGATGCTCAGGAATGGAGCCAAAAAATGTTGAGACGTATTGTTAATACTAAGTCAGTAACACAGGGGCAGGGTTCTTCTGTTTCGGCACCATAACATGGCAGACCAGTTCCACGACCCTCTCGTGTGGTGCTGACTGATGAGGAACCCTCCAGAGTTCGATATACCTGACGATGAGCTATGTCACTATGTGGATGAGAGGAACTTTACACCATTCAGACCTTTAATGGTGAATATCATCCTTACTTAAGTGATATGCCAACTCATGTGCCAAGAACGAACCACATGCTGATGGAGAGAAGGGACATTCAACATTTCACATGGTTAAAGGATTTGAAAATGTCTTCTGAACCAAAGGAGCAAATATGACAATGGGAAGCAAGTAAAAGACAAGAAGATGATGTGATGCAGAAACCATCACAAGTAACATTGATACAACCCCTACATCATATATCAACTATACTAGGTGCAGCGGGAGATCCTTCAACCTCCAGCCCCTTGATCAGGATATTGTTTACAATCACTGCCAAATGAATGTCACCTCAAGCTGCGTGTGAGTCCAAAGACGACAACCATCCTAGTGTTCCATAACCTAAACGAAGGGCTATGACTTGCTTCATATAATGGCAAAACATCATTCAAATAGAATAGAAATTCTCCTGCACCCAATTGAGAGTTCTTTAGCAATGCAATCTAAGATTCATAGAATCTTACCAGTTTTTGTTATACCCACTTTATACATCTTGTGCCAGGAACCGGATGACAGTAGTTGAAACTTATCCATCCAAGATTCTGCATAAATTTTTATATCCGTGTGAGAAAATGAACTGCTGGTTTACAAGATAGGTTACAAGAGAAACAGGTAGCACCCAAGGCAGCTTTCAATAGCCATTTTCTAGGGTATTTCTGATTGTATTAGGACATTTACACCCTGGACATTTACCCCCTCCCCTTATATTTTAATTCAGGGAATTATTAACGATAAATAGCGACGTCATATTTTGAAGAAAAAGGGATCTCACATCAAGTTTTATTTAGAGAATGATAAAAACCTCGTAAAAATAGCAATATGCATATATTCAATTTAAATTCTGGCACTAGGTGGCACTTTTCCCACATAGTGCATTGTAGCTCTGATAACGTTTTGATTCCAAAAGATAAAAATACATTGCACTGATTCCTTAAATTACATTTTTTCTTTAAAGAAAAGACAAATACAAAAAAATGAAAAGCATTAACTTTGAATATTATTTATTAAAGATATCAAAAAGTTTTTATTCCAAGTAGCAAAAACATAACATTCAAAACATTACACTTCACTAAACTTATTCATAAAAAACAGACTGAATCTGAAAACATTCTGCGAAACATCAAAATAAAAATCATCATTTTCATAGAATTCTCATTTGCCATTTTATCTCAAGTTTAAACATTTTACCATACTAAACATCAATAGCTTCTTTAAACATGCAAACATTAAATAGCTATCTAAAAACACTCAAATAAGTTACATACAAAAAATTGAACCTTTACTAATTGTAGTACATCTTGCAAAACATACAATTTAAAACCTTTTTTTATAAATGTCAATAAAGGCAATAAAGCTGTATCGGTATCCTTCTAAAATTACTCTAAGGAAATTAACCTAATTCTAGCAACATCATTCATTTTTGCAATCAAACGTATAGTAAGCCTACACTTTAAAAAGTATGCCAGTTTTCAAAAACTTTATCTGCTTAAAATGAGATAATTGTTCCTAGTATCTCATTTTAAGCAGATAGTTTCAAAGTTTCAAATCATTCCTTGTAGATGTTACATTTCATAGCAAAGAATGCTTCAGAATTATTAAATTCATGAACGCTCGATCACCTGGTGACATGAATTTCATCATGCTTTTAATAAGCCACCTTTGCATCTGGCAGAATAAACTGTAGCCCACTCCTAGTCAATTGGCGATCTACAACGTTGACTTCATTCCACTCTTTTTCGGCGAAGGATGTTTTGTAGGCCAAAAGCTTTGGTTTGGTACTTTCGTAACATATGGCTTTAACTTTTGTGTATGGGCTACTTCTCTATAATCTTTGAAGTCGTCATCTTTCATCCGGATTAATTTGAGCGGTTTAGTGTGGTTAACTTTTTTGAGCATCCTAAGTAATCCAACCGGTGAATACATTTCCCCATATTGACATACTCTCTCAATTTGACTAAGCAAATTGTCTGCTTCCTGGATAGTTGAATGTCCTGGCTCACAGAACGTTTGTGTTATAGTCGTAATTTCTGGGTGTTTCTTCAAAAAAACCAAACCAGTCGACATGAAACTATTTTTATTCTGTGGTACACATGAATCGCTCCACATTACTAAATGTTTAACCCTATTAGGCAAATTATTTAGAAAATTATTAAGAGTATGGCTCTCTTGTAGGGGCAAATCACCACCACTGCTCCATTCACTTTCTTCAGCAGTTGTGTCTGTCTGCAAAATATTGAAGGTGACGGTATTAAAACACTTGTATCTACGAGTTATCCAATCAGTGCATTGTTAGAGCTTTTCCTTCATAGGCAACTGTAACAGCGAATTATTTTACTTCTTACGTGGTGGATTGTCAGAATACGCATCTGTGGCATTTTCCTGATTTTGATTGGCAAGTTGACTATTTTCATACTGAATTGCTGCTTCTTGAACAATGCTATCATCAATCCCGTCATCACTCCATTCATCCTAAAAAAAAGAAGTAATATATAAGTATAAATACGGGTTATAGAGGCCTATTCCAGGAACCAGGATTGGCTTATAACAATTAGCGACGAGCTTGACCCTGGGGCCTTAAAACTAATCTTTAGACGGATGGGCAGACGGACGCCAAGGTGACCAGAGTGCACACTCTTAGTATGCAGTGGCAGTGTTTCCCCTTCATCAGAAAGTAGGGAGGTCAAGCCCTACCCTATTTGCCTCAAGAGGCACCCATCTGCCCCTCTCCCAATTTTGTATGGAATATTGTGATAAAACTACCTCCCTTCATGAAAAATATTCAGTTGAATGTCACATGTGTGCCCCTTTTTCTAAATCCCCTTTTTCTCAAAGAATGCGCTAAAGTGTCCTTTAAAAAAATTTCATGAAAATTACCCTTTCGAATTTGCACACAGCCCCTACAAAATCCTGGGGGCATAAAAATGCAAGGCATCTTCTGTGTTATGCTACATCTAACTTTTCTTCACTGAGTCCGCACATTCTAATTGAAAATTACAGATTCTGCCAAAGGACAACTTCTAATATACAACATGTATTACCAGTAAATGGAACATAATTAGTTTAAAAAGTTAGATTAGTTGCTTACCATTTTTGCTTTCTTGGCTTTAAATTCTCATCAATGCTCTCATAACACTGTCTCAAATAAACACTGTGTGCTGTATATAAAGCATGTGTACTGATGAAATTCTTTCGAAAAATGACTCATTTAGAAATGACTCATTTAGGTTACTTACTTCATATACAGAATCATAAAAACAAGTTAGTGCAAAAACGATCTAACTGACACTTATCTCATTTTTGCATTAACAGCTGTGCACTTATCTCCTTTTTGTTGTATGCAGAAGACAGATTTTCACTTATCCCCTTTTTGCTTTGGAGCATAACTGGCTGACTATATTTATTATCTTCACAGTATTTATGGACATGAAAGATAATTTTGTCAAAAATGCTTTACACCCCCGATGTGCTTTTATAGCTTTCACAGTAACACTCCTGCTTTTCCAAGCCATGACAGTGCTTTCGATCCTTGCTCTGTATTTTAAACCTTTGATCTTTGATCGAAAATTCCTCCAGCCTACCAATGCTTACCATAAAAATTTGGTAACAGACTGTTAAAGACCTTAAAAAACCTTTGGTAACCGGGAAACAACAATTACAAAAAGATCAAAATAGTGCACAGAGTGCAAGTTAATAATTCTAAATAAAACCCTAAATACAACATAGTGCAATGTATTTTTGACCTTGACCTTGTCTAGCATGTGATTTGAGCTTTTAATGCAATGGCTTAAATTAAAGAGGGGCACAATCAGTACACTTTGCCATATTTAACTCATTTTTTATAAAATGTCACATAGTGCAGGTTAATTCTCAGCTAACGACTTGTCACTCATGACCTGTATAGCTAATAGATAGATCTCCTTGCAGACCGATCCAATCCAGGAGAAGTATTCACTGTCATATTTTTCTTCCAATGTAACGCCGTGATCCACTCGATGGCATTGCTCCTTCCCATAGAGTTTTGATTTTCTGGAGGAAGGTACAAATACTGCTGAAGTTTCTTTTATGACATCTAAGGTGTGACAACGAATTTCTAGGAAGCTTCCCAGTCGTACGTAGACGAATATTCGGAGATGTCCCTCCATCATGTTCTGGACGTTATCACGTGCCATTGATTCCCTCTCGGTAATATGGTACACCATGCTGCCGTTAATGTGTTGTATACATGCGAGGCCTTAAACTTCACGAGTTATGAAATATATACCTTCACGAGTTATGAAATATACCCAGTCTCTTGCTGCTATGATGAAAACCTTAGTGAGGAGTTGTTACGAACCAATGATTTAAAAACTCAAATATATTTAGTAACGAATGTGTTTCTACAATATACGTAGTAGTCTGACGTTGCTAGTCAAAGTGTTCCTCATATATAAATATATGCTCATCGGTTCAGTGAGTCAAAGCGTGTACAGTATGTACATGTGGGCTAAATGACTACGACCGATCATCAAATCATATAAATTCTTATAATATATAATACAAATACATAATACACTAGTAAAAGGGTGCTTTTCCGTCATCAATTTCACCATTATCTCATATACATGGCGGTATGATCAGTGGATAGATTATTATATTGTTATCAGTGTGTATATATTGTCTCTGCTGTGGTGACGATGGTTCATCTTCACCAGCGACGTCAGTGATACGTTGTTCTACATAGTTAACTAGTTCTGTATCAAGGTAAACTCGTACATACCACACATAGTCAGGTTTCAACACAGTCAATACAGTCAATTATGTAACCAGTTGCTTGATGAACACTTAAAACCTTGTACATGATAAACTCCCTGTAGAGGACATGTTGTAAAGCCGGGGTAGTTGTCTGACATTCACTCACTTCAGTGTCACGAGTTCATAATTGACAGGTGGTTGTCTACTGACAGTTATTCCTCCTATCGCCCCGACGATTTCATCCTCATCTCTCAACACCTCTTCAATCTCCCCGATCAATGAATTTGTATCTGATGCAGAGATAAATTTTAACCAAAATTTTCCATATCCAAGACTGCAATAGGCCTAATTGTGCACACTTAAACCCACAATAAATTCGAAAGTAAGCCGTAAATTGGTCAAAATTAAAATTTTAGCTACTTTCCGTATTAATTTTGTAATTATGGTGTAAAATATTAAAACATATTGCGTTTGCATTATGTCGCAATCAGGCTCGTGGACTTTTCGTTGGTCCACTCACTGGGGTTTTAAGAACACCCGAAAACCAAGACTTGCAGTTAGACTTGTTTGCAACCATTTTCTTTGGATTCATACACCTCATACCACAAAATCTCGGCATTTATTGCGTCTTCCTTCCCCACATAGCTTGACAGTGATGAGCTGATGGTGGATTTGTTTACTGGTTTTGGTGCTGTCGAAGTCTATGATGTAGTACAGAATTGCGTAATACTGGTTGCATTGGCAACACTTGCCTTCAACCGAGCAGCAGCATTATTGTGTTTCACACTCTTAATATGGCTTTTGAGTGCTCTTTCACCCATGTTCGAGAGTGAAAAGCTGCATTGACAAACACAACATCGGGCTTTGTGGATATCGGTTATACAAAGCAACCAATTCTTGTACGGATCTTAGAATAACCAGTCGTTTTTGAAATTGCAAGGCATGTTGTACTCTGTATAGATTCAGATTGTATATGGAGGAACATACACAGTTCTGCTCCTTATATACTGCATTACTTTGGAAAGCTAACTTACTATTTAATCTAATTCAATTTAGATCAAGGGATTTAATACATCAAAGGCCAATTATAATTAGTGCCAGGTGAACACAATTCGACAATGCGAATAGCACTTTGCAATTATAGCTAAATGAAAGAAAGTGTTGTCCAACCTATAATTAAGATCCATTATTTATTCTATACCACCCAATATATTATTTGCAATCAAATTTATTGCTAATTTACTGAATTCAATGTTGTGTTTTCAACTCAACACAATGCTAATGCTCAAAATGAAATAAAACATATGCAGACACATTAGGCCATACAGAAATATTGACTTGAAAAAAATTCATAGACCTTGAATTTCAAATTCCCTGTTTTTCCCCTGATTTAAGAAGTTTGACCCAGAATTCCCTGATTTTCCCTGCAGGGAATTTGAAATCTCTAATTCCCTGACTTTCCCTGATTTCCCGGATCTGTGGACAACCTGTAATTTCCTGTGTGTATTCTTTAAAATCCTTGTATTCGTCGAACATGTCTCTGAATTGTTCTTACGTTTCTCTATGAAATCGCTGGGATTCTTCTATGCGATCTAGCAGTTGTCTTTCTTCTGATACATTTTATTGAAGTTTTCAAAATCTCCTCACCTTTAGACATGGCTGAGTATTTTGTGTATTTATCGGTAGTATGTGCGAGCAAATGATCCTCTCCTAACCCGATGACTAAGATGAGCCGATCCTTACCCAATGATAATTAGTAGGCATTTAACCGATTCCACGTCTCACTGCCTTGTGTACAAGTGGATCAGAGTACATAGTACATAAAGATAAATACTACCTTGGAATAATAATAGCGTAACTTCACTATTATTTCTCCAAGATACTACCAAGTTGGGCACGCCGTTGACGGGACTTAGCATAATACATAATGGGAATAAAGAATGTCACAAATGAAGACATCCTGGGCGGTTTAGGTGACCAGCCGGTCGAAACAATTAGTGAATAATGCCATTGGTAATTATTTGTAATAATTATTTAATACTAGTATGGCAACAATATAAGAAAGGAAATAAAATAGAATAAAATAAATTTACTAATTATTCAGTTGTAATAAACAACGTGTCTCACTAAATGAGGATTTACCCATCTTCTGGTGCAGTCATACAACACATTTCTATGGCTTCACAGACAGTATTTTTTTATGAAACTATTCCTCTCCTAATCTTTTCTGACCATTCAATTTCGTTACGACAACCAAACCCGACGCATTTTGAGCTTCAATTAGTTCCAATATGTACCTGCTCATGCCAGCCTCTTTATCATCCTCATAAGCTGAGATTTGGGAACCGACAGTCACGTTTTCGAACTTGTATGCATATCTTATTTGGGAGGCTTCTGCAATTTCACAACGTGACTAAAGCTTTGCCAGCACAGGCTAGAAAAGCGTGGGCCATGTTAAGTTACAGTTTTAGTATGAGAAATGTCATCGAAAGTAATGTGATCACATAGATCTGAAGAGTCAATTGTTATCTGGAAGTCAGTCCCGGACGACCTTGCTGCGACAAAACCTTCAGCTTTCTTGGATTTTCGTGAGAGATTAGATCAATTTAGAATAAAGTAAGACAGTTACCGAGGGATAGCTAACACGAGAAGTTTAATTTTATCATTTTGACGGTAATCATTACAATCGGGTTTAATTTTATCGAACTAAATTCTTCTTCAAAGGTAGCATTTTTAGGACGGAATGGTCGAACCACTAAGCAAAAACGTTTATTTACCCGTATTGTTATTTTGGTTAAAATACTTGTAAAACTGTCATTCCAGCTCCCAGTGGAGATATGGCTGTTGATTCATTTTTGGAGAAATTAAGGATTGATTTAATTTTTATTAGAAATAATATTGATTTCTTCCGAAAATGGTAAATTTCTATGTGTGAAAGGAACCTTCTCCCTAACCACTAAAATCCAAAGATCTGAATATAACTGCCAAAATGATTTTCGATGTCCTTTTTGTTACAGCCATATACTATAACCATAGAGATATACTATAACCTGAGAGATCTAAGATATATCTAAAACTAATGCACTTTTAATAAATCTAAGGGATATCTAAAACTAATGCACTTTTAATAAAGGCCTTTTTATATTTTCAAGTAGTATTAACTTTCGAAGTGAATTGTTTTGTCCACAGTGATTTTTAGACAACTTGGGACTTTAGTCCCAAATGGTCTATTGTGTACGATCTTCGTCCGGCGTCCGATGTTCGTAGACAAAAGTAGAAGATTTTGTACAGCTTTTGGCCCAGGTCTTTGATATTCAGTAAGGATATTCACCTACCCATCATACATCTGCCTACTAAAAATTGGGTCATTCTGATTCAAGATGAAGGCAAGCGACTTTTTGATAATTTTCCAAGTTTTGGTGGGAAATTTCTAACAGCTTTTGGCCCAGGTCTTTGATATTCAGTATGGATGTAAACCTACCGAACATTCATCTTCCTACTAAAATCTGAGTCATTCCGATTCAAGGTGGCTGCCCAGTGACTTCTTTTAAACTCATTGCTATTTTTGACAATTTTCCTAGTTTATGGTGGAAGATTTTTTACAGCTTTTGGCCAAGGTCTTTGATATTCAGTATGGATATACACATACCCAACATACATCTGCCTACTAAAAATTGGGTCATTCCGATTCAAGATCAAGATGGCCACCCAGTGGCTTCTTTTATACTCAAAATTTGCTATTTTGGACAATTTTCCAAGTTTTTGGTGGAAGATTTTTTACAGCTTTTGGCCCTGGTCTTTGATATTCAGAATGGATATACACCTACCCAACATCATCTGCCTTCTGAAAATTAGTTAATTCAGATTTAAGATGGCCGCCCAGTGGCTTCTTTTATACTCAAAATTTGCTATTTTTGACAATTTTCCTCAAGTTTTTGGTTGGATCTTCGATATTCAGTATGGATATGCACCTATCCAACATACATCTGCCTACTAAAAATTGGGTCATTCAGATGCAATAACTGTGGCTCCCCTACGTGACTCGAGTAATATGCCCCAATAACGATTTAAAGTCCCATTCTTCACAACCAAAAACCTTGTAATGTTGTCGACAAAACCGCTCAGCAATTTTTCGATGATTGACGGGACCAGTATTTCGCCATATACGTCGTGTGATCGACCAAGTGTGTCGAGGGAACATACATACGTTTGTATGTTATCATAAAATCTATGAATTGACACAACCGACGAATCTCTGAGCGTAATGTCAATAAGAGCCCTGTAATATGTGTTCTCTAACAAATAAGGTCTCCCATATCGATGTAACAACAAGTCTACGGCACATTTATAATTGATGCCAGATACCACAAATCCAGATATAGAGTCCAACGCTGGTCCTGTTAATTGTGCACGCAAATATGTAAATCAGAAAGTTGTATATTTTCATGAACAGCGTTTTTGAATGCATCCCAAAAACCTTGCCAATTCAAACTATCACCGTCAAATTTCGGTAAGGTCAGTTTTGGCATAAAAACCCTTGGTTTTGAAGATGTCTCATGGTGAGTACCGGGTGGCCTAAAATCGGTATATGTATGAATGGTAGCTACTGACTTATCAATCTTAGAGTCCCGGTCCTCATACTCTAACATAAGCGCTTCGACGATCGCGTAGTGAATAGTCTTTAAATCTTCTCTTTTTGAAAGCAACTTTTCTGCAATTTTATTGAGATACAAAAGATTAATCGATCCACTGTTACTAACCGT
The DNA here is from genome assembly GCA_036873915.1 of Tubulanus ruber. NCBI lineage: Eukaryota > Metazoa > Nemertea > Palaeonemertea > Tubulaniformes > Tubulanidae > Tubulanus > Tubulanus ruber. The sequence continues at coordinate 1,739 of JAYJLZ010055561.1, read as the reverse complement.
GATAAGACGGTGCGATGTCCTGCCTGTTTTTTAATCCTGTTAGTGACATGATGACATGACTATCCTCCTCAATTGATGTAACGAACATACACTGCCTGGTTGTTTAGGCTCAAGGGACCATCTTCTTTCGTACAGACAAAATGCAAAATATAAGAGTAAAAGGCAACACGTCCTTGCTATATAAATTTCTATTCTCAACTGATATTATAATGTACAGTGGTAATTTGACCGCAGTTATAATGTACGGTGGTCATGTGACCGCAGTTGACCAAGTCACCAGATCTGCTTTCGGCTTTTTAGCATTGAAATCCTTTATTTCCTGTGGGTTGCTTCTGCGTTTAGATAAAAGTGTTCCCCAAGCACCGATGCCACGTGCCTCAAGATCTTTTACCAGTTCATAAGACCATAAGACATGAAATAATTATCAGTGTACAATTCATGACCAAGGTCATGCTGCACATTTGTCGCCATCCTTGCCAGAATATAATATCCAGTTATGAATATAACCAGTTTTAGACCCAGCTAACACCCAGCCTTTCAGTCCCCATTGTGTTGGCTTTTTCTCTAGTTTTAGACCCAGCTTAACATTCAGCCTTTCAGTCCCCATTGTGTTGGCTTTTTCGGCATGTACTGCAACATATGTATGCGCCCTTTGAAAGCGACCATACATTCGTCGACAGCAATTTGTTTATCGATATGATCGATATCGACACTGACCGTTCCTCCCAGGAATTTTCATAACAGCCTGCACAACGATTTAATGAACAACATTCCCAGAACCGCAGATTAAATAATTCGCCGGGTACTTTACGAGAAACCAATGCGGGTACGATCCAGGCAAATGTCACTGACGCGAAATCACACCGCGAAATATAAACATAACAAACCGATGAACCAAAAAAAAACAGTCTAATTACCTATTTCTTACATATTTCTTGGCAGAGACCAAAGGTCGGCCATCAAAATACCAAGGTTAACATAGGATAAACACATTTAAACCATGCAGAATAAACTTCTAAGCATATTATATCAAAACTTACCTGTAGTAATAAATGAAAATACAACATTCTTTTAAATAATCGTGAACAGATTTATTACTATAACCTGTTATCTAATCATCTTAAGAACGACGCCACCGTATGGTACATACTAATTCCGAATCCAAGAAATAATATTTTCCACCCGAATATCGACTATCACATTTGCTGTACAAGTAAGTATCAGTATTCAACCTGAACCCAACTGTTGGCGAGGAGGATTGTATATTGGCGAGGAGGGTTGTATACTATAAATTGAACAGCCGACGTCAATCTGAAGTTGATAGTAAACTTTATTTGAGACTTATTGTTGGATATAACGACCAACGGACGACGGACGGATGGACGGACGGACCCATTCTGGTGAAAGACGGCGACCAAAGGATAACAAATTAAAACTAGTAGAGTGTGGAGAAACAGTGCAGGTAGAATAGTTAATAACAGAAAAGACACGAGTTCAACGAGTATGGTGCGATAAAGATACAATTTTAATACCCGTATGAACACACAAACTAAGCGTGACCGCCACTCCAAGTTATTCACATCCTCCCACCCAACAAGGAACGAGACGCGGCTCGCAACAGTCACGAATCCTGACGAAAGTCACTAATAGCTCTATTTACACCTTTGCCTCCTCCAGAACGCACAACTTAGCGACCGGGCGTTTGTAAATACCCGAATTAGTTTTGACTTCTACCGACC
>JAYJLZ010055560.1:0-26066 GCA_036873915.1 Tubulanus ruber | reverse complement strand
TTGTCTTTTTTCAACACTTCGGTATTAATCTTGTAAGCGTTTTACATCCTATATTATTTATTTTTGTACTGGATCATTAATTGTTAAATTACCTTCATTGCGCTAGATATTTACGGCCACTAAATCGTTTTACACTTGCTCTCTTATCTATCTAAAGAGGTACACCAACATAGAGTGAAGTGAAGCTAATAGGTTAGAAATGGGTTTCAGTCGAAATATATTCATTATCAAGTTTAATGTTAATTTGAGCACATTAATGGTTTGTAATTTGAAACGTAACCAAAGAATGATTAAATAATATTTTCCGTAATTTCATTACCACCATAATATTAAAGAAAACCCGAGCAACGATAATTTATAAGTTACTGTTGCGATTACTTTTATGATGTGCTACTGAATACCCCAATCTAACTCTCCTTTTATCCTCTCTCTCTCTATCATTTTTCCTTATATAAAATGATATATATTAGATATCAGAAGCAGCATAATTATTTAGTTTTGATTAATTCAACTTTCTCTCAGCGAGGAACATATCATAGTCGGGTATCTAATAATTTAGACTCACGGCCTAAATTGATTGTTTGGTCAGCAAACAATAACTATGTACGTTTGCGCAGTTCCTCGTAAAACTCTCGTGAAAATAAAATTATTCATAATTTTGCTTCTGAAACCAGGTTATACTACAAAAAAATCTTCTGAAGAAGTAAGTTCTAAATTATCATAAAATGTACTGTAATAGAAATACTTTAAAATTATTCTTTAAATTAACTAGTACTTTAGTTTTTATCTTCTTTAAATAATTTCTTAAATAACACTGTCCAAAATATGAAAACGGTCTAATAATGGAATAATTCAACAATTATTAAACTTTAAATTAACTTTTATTGAATTAATCTAAAATATAGATTTTGAAAGCATCGTTTTAATGGGTTTTCGATGTTTGCATGTAGATCAACAGTATAGAAAATTCTATCACCAAAACATATTTTAGGAAATGAGTTGAAATCGTAACTCGGCAGCTGTCATTCACAATATCAAAGTTAAGTGCATTTCTACTCGGTGTTGATCCGATATTATAACGGTAAATGTAAAATATGGTTGCATATGTGTCTTTATAAACCAATCAATGTCTAGTGTGGACAAGTGATAACTTAATATAATTATCCCGTTTAAGTAGTAGATCTTATTCGTTATTTCTCAACTTGTAAAATTTTTCTCTTGATTTAAGGATTATAATAATTGAAATAATTCTAATAATGATAATTATTAGCGTCAGCGAGGTCACTTTTTACCTATAATTTTTAAGTAATACTCATGTTCCCTACAATTTAATTTTTGGAAGCTTTCAATGGCTTTTTATTTTGAATGAATTCGGCAAGTTTTTACTTTTATGTACGATATGGTATGCTGTCTGCTGCCTGAACCGATATGGTAACAGGCACTAATTTCCCTTATGACAAAAGATACTGTGCCGAACGTCGCTGAAAAGAAGTACGGAAGAGCTCAATTTTCTATATTTAGTCGTACATGTTGTCCCACGATCAATATACGTCACCGCAACACATTTAAGAAAAACATCTCAAGAATCGTTCGAGCATTTATTGCCATTGACCTGAAGAGCGGGAGATCGTATTTGCACTGTAAACTACGATAAGGCTTCATTCACATCGATTTTCGTATGCTAATTTATGGCTCCACCATTTCTTGCAGAATCCTTATTGGGTAAGCTGTAATATCTTTAAATTCGGAGTGAGTATAAAGCAAGTTAGCAAAGAGATTCTAAAGTAAGAGTATCTGGTTAACGGCCAACACCTGTTTCCGTCTGCGCCAACCGATATAAATATTTCGCGCCGTATTGTCGATACAAACAGGAATCAGTTGTTCATTTCAATAAAACGTTTTACTCATAAACAGTAAAGGAAAGGAGTTAACAGCCCTGAGCTGCACTTCAAGAAAGTTATTTCGTAGTCGACTTAAACAAGAAGTAAAATGAATGGGTCAAATTTGAACAAGACCAGCCCAAACACAGTTATGAACACTACGGATATTTATGGGAATGCAACACTACCGTGTTTGAATGACAAAAATGACTATTGCATGCCGGATGCAGATTATGTGGCAATGATAGAGGAATTTTTGGTTCCATCGCCGATGGAAATTGCCGTTATAGTTTTATACGCTTTAGTGTTTATTGTTGGCATTGTCGGTAATTTTTTGGTATGCTTCGCTGTTTGGCGAAATCACCACATGCGGACAATTACTAACTTTTTTATAGTAAATTTAGCAGTTGCAGATTTTATGGTGACGTTAATATGCTTACCGCCAACTTTGCTTGAAGACATCAGAGAGACATGGTACATGGGCATGGTTTTCTGCAAAATTGTAAAATATCTACAGGTAAGAAGATTTTTTTAAATTTGGAATTGATAATTATAAAAACAATAAGACTAAAACTATCTTAAGATATCAATAAAAATATACTAATATCTATGATAGTTTTATACTTATTGTCTAAAATAATAAATACTGTGTATAACAAAAGAAGAAAATGCCATGTTTTAATATGATGTTCGTGGATCTATCTTTACATGATAGAGGCTGACTATTTGTTAGTACACGTGTGATCTTTAAATTCTTCAGCTGCATCAATATCTTTCACGCTAATAATTTTCTTGCTTATGCTATCTTGAAGTAAGAAGAATCGTTACTAAGGCAGGTTTAAACCCCAGTGCAATGGCGAAGCTACCTCAAATATAATTTCCTAAAAGTTTAAGTCTGTGCCGATTGTTTATTTTTTTTGCGAGTCGAATTCAGTTATTTGTATGTATGTGGCGATATCATGAATTTGATTTGCCTGAACCATTCTGTGCCTTGCTTGGGGTTAAAAGGAAAGCTGGTATTTAGTCTAATTTGATTAAACAGTTGAATTTTTTTTTATCAAATTTGGCTGTATACTCTGCTCGTTAAAAGTTCAAGGACATGTCATGATCAAACAGATGACTTTCCAGATAATTTTCAAATTTATAACCTAAAAAATATTCTTTGTAAAACAAATCATTAAAATATTGATGATCATATGAGATATTCAAAGAAAATGCGCAAGAGTTTTTCCTTATATTACAGCAAAATACTCATATTTGGGTTAAATGTTTGCTAACAGTTACATCAGACATAATATTGCTATAACAGTTCACAACTGAAAAATAGCCGAATAAAATCTACATCGCCGTATTCAATGTAATATTTAATTTTCTTTGCTAAAGGAACATAACCTTACATTTATCGCAATAAGGGATTGAATTTGGTCCTACATTGCTCAAATATACGTTTTCGTCAATATTTGACATTTCTGATTGGCGTCCTTCTTCGAAATATCTTTTTACCCGGCGGCTTGTTTCTTAACAGGGATATTTAAGCGCCTAACCTATAATGGATGGATGGTTTCTATATTGTCAGTGGTATACATGTAGACCAATGTTGCTTTTAAACTTAACGTTACGTACAAATTATCTTTCTTCGTAGCAGATTCAGAAAGAAGGAAACTATAAACATATCTGTCTTCCGTTATTTATTGTGAAGGCTAAGATTAAAGGTTGTTTTCATGTTTTATTAGTTAATGTTGCATTCCTATACATAATGTATCTAGAGAGTCTAAGCCTTCGTTGAAACGCCGAATGAGAATGAATGATTTTTTTTAAACAGAGGACTAGAAGTATGAGCATTATAATTGGCCTAACTGATCATTCGCATAGCCTTTATTTGTAATTTGGTTAATCTATTCATGGCTGATTCAAGGTTTATTTTCAAAGTCTTACACCTCTAATCAAGAAAACAACGACCTAATTAAGAATCGAGTTTTCGTTCAACGCAATGGAGATAGCTCCCTCACACACATATACACTCTCTCCTCAACGAATGTTTCTGAAATTATTTAAAAACTTCATTACCATTTTGAAAATTCATTTTTTTTGTCCGGCCTTTATGCGATTTTCCTGTCATGTTATAGTGAAATCATTTTCGACACTAATATAGAGCAGTCAAGTGGGTTGATGTACTCAATTATCAAATCAATACAGGCATAAAACAAGTTCTATTTCTCTGCCGAGTTTATATTTTTATTTCGACGTTTGATTTAGGTTGGTCGAGGTATTAAATGCATATTAATTATTCGTAAAAGGGTTGTTCGGAAGGTTTTGTTGAAGCTAATGAGGCTCATTGATTTTGTCAGTGTAGATAAACATCAAATAAATATTCGGCATCGGTGCTAAGTTGTCTGTATATCGGCGAGAAAACTCTGACAAATTGGCTGCGTTTAGTTAAGAGTTAATACAATTGCAACACAAATTGAGGCTTTTGATAGTTGATGTTGATCTCCAATAAATCCTGACATGAAATTAATCAAGCATCTTCGACAGTGGTAAAATCAGAGATCTCATTTTATATGATACGAGAAAAGAAAGACCGATCTCGCTAAGTCCCAAGTGGCTTTGATGTAGGAAAATTTACACTGGAACTCTTGGCAGCGATTTGACAAATGTCCAATACTTGACAAATTGTGTCGTCGTGGAGGTGTATAACATCGACAAGGCGAAAATATAGTATTCTTAAGACGCAACCAGTCAATAAAAGGAAGATCCAAGTGTTGCTTGCACTTCAACAGGTTAACCCCATTTCAGCATCATAACCTTCCAACCGTTACGTTAAGATATAGTTATTTATAATGGAAATGATTTTGATGCTATAAAAATGTACAATGTGTATGCTGCAATGAACAAATTATAAACGTACAGTATCTGTTATAATTTAGGACACCTATGTACATTTCATCAATTGCATAAATCAACGATATTCCACTTCCATGAGTATTTTGACAATTTAGGTGTACATTTACAAGTCTTTTGGGACACATATTGATTTTAATATTTAATAGTAAAAAAATCCCGCTCAAATTTCAATTTTTAATTTAAGGAAAGTGTATTTATTTTTTGTGCACAAGAATCACCACATGCGGACAATGTGTTTTCAAAAATACATAATAAGGATGTATTTTTGGTATTATTGCTCTTCCTACTGGGGATAAAAATAGATCATTATGGGGCAATACAGATGATTATGCGCAGAATGTACCCAAATCTGTCGTCGATCTACTTTAACGTGAATCAAGTAAATGTATTTAATTTAAACCGATTGTCTTATGAAGCTTAAATTGAGATATTGCAAACAATCAATTTTAGGTCTAATGATTTTGGGAATGGTGAAAACTTCCTTGAACAAGACCAGTACTAACTCCTGGAATAAGGGTCGAAGCGTTGGAAATGTTCGTTCGGTTTCTTGAGAAATATACAAGTCTGCCGTAAACACGATTTTGTTACTACTTGCTTGTAAATATAAGCATAGAACCTCTAAGATAAGGAGAATTCCTTGCAAGATCTTATTGTATTAGGTCTAACTCAATATTTTTAAAAGTAGAAACTTCAACAGCGTTTTATTTTTAGGTAACTAGGTATTTTATAGGTAATGAAGGAATCAATCATTTTGTCGATGTGAATAAAATCTTTTTGGGGATGTACATGGGTTGTTTTTCATATGGTCCATGTGTAATGATTGAAAAATGATATAGTCTTAAATTGTAAGTGCATCTTTGCTTATAGGATTAGAATCAGCAAATTTTAGTACATTTTTGATAAATGATCGTTGTTTCCGTGATTAAATTTAGGTTTTTATCTTAATTCGTTTTAATAAACTTATGGAAAATAAAACACAAAGCCATATAATATAAATGTCATTTTGGCAACCGGATGATTCTGAAATCCTGGACCATAGTGATACTTTCTAGCATGATTGCCAGCTTTGAACAAAAAATTACATCAAAAGTTTCCTGGGGTTGGCCTGCCGACTATTATTCGAATGATATCAATAAGTATAATATCTGATAAGCCCTTTTTTCATTTGGGATCGGCGAAGGATATGGGTTCGTTGGTGACTTAATATGTTTGCAAACTACCTGGAAAAAATAAACAGGAATGAAAATTAAATTACTATTAAAGAACTTTTTCTTTCTTTCAGCCGGTATCGGTTTCCGTGTCTGTCCTGACTTTAAGTGCTATTTCAGTTGAAAGATGGTACGCAATTTGTCATCCACTGAAATTCATGAGCACTAGCGAACGAGCAAGAGCAATTATTATTATCATTTGGACCTTTTCATTACTGATAGGTATTCCTGAACTAGTGGCACTCACTGTTGTACCGAAACGTCAATTAGAAGGCGTTTCTGTCTTGTTGACTAAATGTATACCACAATTGAATGAGCGCTATCAGAATATCTATCAGATATGCATTCTGGTTGTCCTCTACGTGATACCGTTGTCATTGACTGGATTCTGTTATATACTGATTGCCCGATGTTTGTGGATTAATGTAATACCTGGTGTCTCGGATTTCAAGTCACATTCAGGTATATATAAAAGTTGAAGTTAATATCCATGACGTACGGACTTTTGTTGTTAAATGATTACAATTAGTGATTAACTGACTATAAAGTTATATTATGTATTTCTGAAGACATCCATTGACTCAAAACACGTTAAACCGTTTTATATGCAGTGTATTCTGTGAATTTCAAATAAATTCTCACTTAAATTTATATAAATTAAAATAGTTTTTAAGTTTGTTTTTTTTGTTTAGTTTTATCATATATATTATCCTTGGAATGCTGAAGATCTTAAAATTTTACCATTTTTTTCAGCTGTAAATTTCAATGCAACAACAAGACCGCAATGCGATCCAGGTGCCGAAAACCAACTTCAATCTAGAAGAAAAGCAGCAAAAATGTTAATTGCAGTCGTAATCATGTTTGCCATCTGTTATCTGCCTGTGCATTTACTGAATATTCTGAGGTAAGATAATACAAACAAACCCACTTGTTAATCATTTAGAAATAACAGTTTAACAAACGCACTTATGAATAGACTAAATAATAATAAAATAATAATAATTTATTTAAGGCTTAAATCCATTATAAAAATGCTCTTTGGCTTTACATAAATAGTACATTTACATAGTCTAAAACATTAATAAAAGTATCGAGTAAAAGGGTATGTTTTTAGTTTAGATTAAAAAATTTCAATGGACTGATTTAATTTCGGGAGGCAGTCTATTCCATATAATAGTTGCGCAGTGACCAAATTCCCTGTGCCCTGCAGATAAAAGTCAAACTCTCGGAATATCTAATACCCACAATATCCAAAACAATAAAGAATCAGATCGGACGTTTAAAATCGACGCTTTTTGATATTTGTAAAGATTCTGCATTTATTTTTGCGCAAAGAAAGCTGAATTTCCTTGTTGATTCTGAGGTTTTATCGATAAACAAGCTATTCTGCTGCGAATTAATGTGGATTCTTCCGTATATTTATTTTGTGATCATTGGTGTCATTGATGTATAACAGTGTATGATATAATTATCTGGAGGAAAATATAAATTTTAGCACCATTAGATTCCATGTATGACTGAATGGTGAAATCTTTGTTAGATTTTGGACCGTATCAATAATAAAAAATCTTACGGCTTACTGAAACATTTTCGATTGGACATAGTATTAAGTATTAATGTTTTAAAAACTGTTAACGTATTATCGGCATTTCCATGCTCGCCAGGTTACCGAATCATTATTGATTCTCGATCGAACGGCGCTTGTTTTCAAAACTCTAAGCACAATTTATATTTGACGCGTGATCTGCGCGAAGTCCTCGGACTCTACGATTATTACTTGCGTAAAAGTCGTTTTAATTTAACTTCATATATACATGTAGACCACGCTTTGAAACATCTATTTAAAAATAATGGACACCAAAAAACATCATTCATCCACAATATCCCGCGATCATATCCCCCTCCTTGATTTAATTCCGTCTATTTCAAAATCAGTATTGTTCAATATTCTACATCATTAGCCCTAATCCTTTTCACTCTGTGGAATTGTAAGGATTCAATTCCGCAACGCCACTTCATCCATCCAGGGAGTTGAAATAAGACTTATTTCAACTCCCTGATCCATCCACGTGGTGTAAGCTTCAATAAGAACTTTAAATACTGCAATAACAGTAAGCTGCTAACCCCGGCAAGTATGCAAAGTTCATCTCCTTTGATGTTTGTCTTTTAATCAGTTTTTATTTTGGTTTTAACGTTTGTCTATAATTTTATTTTACATTATTCAATAATATTATAACAAATATACGTCTTTTAAATGTGTTAATGTTATCATAGAACTCTTATAGTTCCATGCTGTAATAGAATCGTATTAGGTATCCCACCAGGCCCGTCGGAAGCAATTTAATACTGGGGCGGCCTTGGTTAATTAATTCAAAAATATTCATTATAGTTCGACTTTAAACCGAACTGTCGGCCGGCGCCGAAGGCTCAAAGCTATTTAGGGAGAATTTGGGGGAGCTATTTAGGGGGAATTTTGAAATTTTGAAGTGTTTACCGAGCACCAACAACGATTTTACTAATTGAAGCTTTTAAAAATGATTGCTCGGCAAAAAAGTGGTGCGGCCTTAGCTGCCCCAGCCGCCCCCGTTCCTGCCCACAACTGTAAACTAAATTGTCAGTGCATTGAATTAGTTCTTTGTGTTTGCAACATTATGTAAGTTCACTGTTAAAAAGACGTTTTGCGGCATCCGATTCAATTCAGCTAGAATAATTAATTTGTACAGGTGGGTTCGGACTAGCCTAATGACTGCTCCACACGGTACGTTAATTTTGATTGTAAAAATTATCTCATATATATTCAACGAGCACAAACTTTTACCGTCCTTTGAAATTCGTAATTGCTAAATGTGATGAGGACGTAGTGGTTGCGATTTGAAAATCATTTATTTTAACAATTTCCCTATATGGTTTCGTAAAATATCTTTACTTTCGCAGGTTTTATCACATCCAATATTTTCTAGGGAAAAATCGTGTTTGTGCTATTAATATCTGCCGATTTTGAAGAAACTCCGAAAAACGCTGAAATACAAAGTTATATTTCAATGAGATAGTGCAGATGCAATAAATTCGAACAAGATAAAAATCACTGCTAGTTTTGAATTCATTTGCTTTTAAAACATTGTCATGTAACAATGCATGTGGCGGCCATTGGTTTTCGCTTTATTCACCGCAATGATTATACTTAAGAAACATAAAATTGAATCTATGGAACAGTTATTCTTACTGCAAAATATTACTAATTAAATGTAATATTATCCTATTATATGAAATGATTCATCTAAAACTTAGTACTTAGCACCTGTTAATTCCACAACTGCGAAAAGTTTGTTCGGTCGGTAAGTTGAGCCATTTTGTAGTGATGCCAGGTTCACGTTAAAACTTATCAGATTGCACAGCAAATCATTATGTTTTTAGCCACTGAAATGGCGTCAAATGGAGTCAATAAAAACACCTATTCATTAAACATTGTGATGGTTAAGGCAAATAAGTATTCAAGTACAAATGGATTCAAGATTGACTTGGTGACAAATATTGATCCTAATTGATGGTATTATATTTATAATCAGTAACTAGAACCATGCTAGAACTACGAGAATAAACCGTTGATTAATTAAGCCGCCAGTAAACGATATGCGGAAAAGGGTTTCACAAGTATTTCATTACGACTCAATAAAGGCTGTTTTCAAAATAAGAAAAAATCTGTTCTACTGTTCGTTGGTTTAGATTTGACCCCCACGTGACTAAAAACTTCTAAGTCAATCACTGAACTGTTTACCAAGTGTATGTAGTATTTTTGTTCGCGTTGGTGATCCAGCATGCGCTGTGAATGAATGTTAAGGTTAAATGTAAAAAGTTAATTAAAATTTATAAATTATCAAACATGGCTTATTCTATGTACCAAGCGTAAATGAAAAAAATAAAATAGTTGGCCCGGCAGAGATTCGAACACAGCATCTTCTATGTACCAAGCGTAAATGAAAAAAAAAAATTCTACCCGGTAAATATTCGAACACGGAATCTACTAAGTCGAAGGCGGACGACTAACCCACCTGACCAAACCGTCGCTATGAATATGATGAATGATCGTTATACAATGCTCACTGAGAGAAAGGACGCTGACTGGTTGAAAACAAAAATCGGTTCGTACCAAAATTTGGTATCCGCAGGATCTATCATCTCATTAATGCCAACTAGCCAGGTGTGTTATTTTACTAATAACATTAAATATATTCGTCACAAATGCAAGTCCTTCGCAAGTTGTACCGCCAATAATTCCATTTCCGGAATTATGCGAGATTTCGTCGGAGCAAGTGATTTCAGCGTGAATTTCAAACACTCGGACACATAATTTATGCTTCAATTTATGTATCGTAAATTTCGAGGTTGGTTCTTAGTGTAAAATTATTACAGTTTCTGTAAACATAATTTTGAACTTAGAATAACCAGATTGAGAAAACCGTATTACTGATAACTTAATCAATGATTTCTAAAACTTTCTATGAGAAAAGCAACATCCGTATGTGAAAACTAAGATTGTGAAACCAGGGATTTCGTGAAAATGTCTCAATAATATGTAACACATTTAAGCATTTGAAACGAATAGGTAGCTTTTCATCCGAAATGTACTTTTTATAAAACGATTTATGGAAATCACCGGCTTGCTTCGTCAGATATAACCAAAGAAATCCAACTATAAATCTATTCGCGTTTTTTTTTGTAAAAACTGGATATTAATTTTATATTTAACATGAACGAAGAGATATTTGCTACCTAAATTGGGGTGACATACCGGTAGAACTCGAGATCGCTAATCTGTGTACATATATGTACATTTAAAGTTAAATCAAGATATGTATTTGCCCAGAAAAGCAACGCCATTTGATGTGCAGGATTAAAAAAATCAAGTGATCTTGATACCAAATGAATTTTACCTTGTATACCCTTTGTGCCATCTAACGTACTCAACTTATTTCTTAATAAAGTTTCAGCACTTGTAATGTTAAGAGTATCGCTTTTCAAATTCCGTTATCGTTATTCCACTGAAATAAAGGGTTAAAATGTCTCGTGTATTATTCAATGTTCAATTATAGTCACATATAGGCGTAGCCAGAATATTCAGAGAGGGGTCGAATTAATGCAATTTTGTTGGTGCGAAATGGCGAGCGCCGAAGAAAAATTTTGAAATTAAAAACAGTTTGATGCGATTTCCTTGCATTTGAGATTTGTCATTTTGGATTTCAGTTGGTCAGTTGGTACATTTTAATTACTTAATTAGCAGCGGACAAACTACAAAAACAATAATAATTTTAATGCGTTATTATTGGCTATTTTCATCATTTTTCAATCATTTAAAAACAGCGGAATTTTCAAGGCATTATTGAATGCGTATTATGCGTATTTTTATGCACATTATAAGCATAATTTGTCGTGCGACAAACATAGTTTCCACGTATTCACCAGTAACATTATGCTCCAATGCGCAATATGGACGTGTGGACTACAACACATGCGCAAGGTTAAAAGATATGTGATAAATATCATTTTTGAAGGAAAATTAGCCGATAATGCAATACGAAAGTGGAAGACAAAATGAATTTCTGATAACTATTAATCGAGAAAATCTGATGACCATATCCGGTAAGTATATTTTTTGCGATTTTCCAGGCGTTTAGCATCAAGAACAAAATAAAAGCCTACATATTTTCCATATAAACTTTTCTAATTGAAAAGTTAAGCCCGTTGCATAAAACCTAATTTCCACTGGCTTCCGAACAATGCCTTATGAGTTAGACTGAAAATGACATGATCAATTTCGGTTTATTCTTGTAATTTTTTTAGAGAATGAAGTTGGTGCTGTAATAACAACAGCCATGACAAACGATGGATAAGCGTGCCTGAATTTGCTGACCAAAAAACTTAATGCTACAATCAGAATGTGTCAACTGCAGAAAATGGGAATGTTCCTGAAGTAAAGTAGCCTCCGTTGGCTGTCTCAATAATGGAAGTGGCCCTATCCGGACAAAATGCTGTTTCGCGGAATATTTTGTTGTAGATTAATGCATACAATGATACATTTTATTGAGGTTTACATAAATAACATGATGTTATGTTCTAAATACATCGTTGATTTCAAGCAGAAACTGTATTTAACAACAACAGTTTAACAGTTCAATGACCGAAGTAAGCTTACCTCTTACAGAATAAACGGATCACGAACAAAGATCCATGCATCCACAACAAGTATTCCCCTGCAGCAACATCTGCTACAGATCCTCATCCAGCTAAATCTCCAAATCCGCCACCGGCTTACTCTATCACTTATGACTGACCATCTACTTCGTCTCTCAAAAATGTCAAGTAAGTTCGATCAGCAGGCCCGTAGCCAGGATTTTTTAAAGGGGGTTCGTCTGTGAGAAAAAAGGACACAATCTAAACAGATTTTTTTTTGCATGTCAGTATCCCCGGTCATGCGCAAGGGCGAAGCCCGCTGCGCACGAGCCGCCCATTTTCCCAGCACATGAAATTTTGACATGACAAGTGCCTTTTTACTGAATAAAAGATAAATTTGCCCTTAGGAGAAATTTTGTCATGAGAGGTGCCTTTTTTCTGAATGAATTTTTTGAAAGGCACTTCAACGTAGAAAGGGGATTCGTTCGAACAAATAAAACAACAATGAACTGTGTCCAACTAATGAGGTGTTACAATGTGACATAACAAAAACTACGCTCCCCCCGGTGGACTTTTTCTTGAGGAATAATTGCCAGCAATTGAGTTGCAATCCTGGGTTATCAACGTTTTTCAAGCTCTCAAATTTATTTATAGCATTGTGGTCGGCCCGGACAGACTAGACGATTTCACTGACGATGAAATGAGATGGTTCATCGCCGACCATCGATCGCCATCGTTCAGAGCGGACACACTAGGTGCGGGATAATTTTATATTTTGCATTTATGAGCCATATAGTATGACGCATTCCTTCGTGTCAGAAACATCACTTCACAATACTACAACTGGAGAAGCTGCTGCTACTACTTTGTTATGCCGTATCGAGTTGCCGTAGCTTCATTTCTTCCACTCAGCCTCTTCCTTCTGCTTGTCTCTGTTGACTGATGAAGCACGTTATGCGAAACGTTTCATTTCTCCATTTCATTCCATTATCTTTTTTCTGCTGCTGTTGGTTTATTTTCATCTTCAAAGAATACAGTATATCACAATAAAAGTATGTGATGCGCAAACAATTCTTTTGTTAGAGTTAAATTGACATTTCTATTTCACTACTAAAGCATATATTTATATGTCGTTTTGAATCATTT
The DNA here is from genome assembly GCA_036873915.1 of Tubulanus ruber. Lineage (NCBI taxonomy): Eukaryota > Metazoa > Nemertea > Palaeonemertea > Tubulaniformes > Tubulanidae > Tubulanus > Tubulanus ruber. Next base: position 12,760 of record JAYJLZ010055560.1, on the reverse strand, counting down.
AGAAGAATTTATAGGAGTTATTTGGGCCAGATTAGCGCCAGCAACCGGAATTGGTTGCCCGCTGGTTTAAACGCAACAAAAATAACTCATTGTTGATCACTAAACTTCCTGCAATATAGTACTATGTAATTCTCACTGTTGAGTTGGTGCCTCGTAAGCTCAATCGGTAAAGCATTCGGCCGGCAATCGAAGGTTCCGGATTCGTATCCCGGACGAGGAAATCCAATGTTTCGGTGAGAATTTACTTGTCATAATAAATATAACATATATCAATCAATTTATTAAGCTTTAAAATGGTCATATAGATTTTTACCCAACCTTTAAGAGATTATAGAGACATCCCCTAGACATGAGAAAACCTAAAAAGATCGAATAAATGTCAGCAAAAGAGCGAAATCTTAGTTTTCTGATAACATTCTATACTACAAGACGAGATCCTTGATAAACATATCACAACAAATCTCAGCGGACTATAAATCACGAAAATCAATATAAATTGAGAAAAGAGTATTACAGTGTATATCCAAGATTTGCGAAATAAAATGGGACCAAAATTGATTCCAATTCATTGCGTTTGTTTAATGCTGACTCTGATCCATCATTAGTTTAGTTTCTTACCTAATATACTAATAAAACGTTCCAATTTCGAAGTCCAATGTGTACGGTTTGTAAAAATAATTTAAATTATAAAATCTCATATCATACCGTAGTGACTTCTGTCATTTCTGAAACAATAATTTCTTTAACAAGTGACATGTTAGAATAAACTCCTAAAAATGTCTTACAACAATACTGCATAACACCAGGTTTCAAAAATACATACGACTGCATTATCAACAATTTGTAAATCTTCCAAAATAAAACAAATTATCTATCTGGTCTGTCAGGGGTATGTGCCACGATTCGTACAGAACATAAAATGCTGATAATATGGCAGTGAATAAAACTTGCAAAGTTCATATCTTAACGTATTCCTTTCCAGTCGCACTTGACAATCTTTAAAAGTTCATTTGATACGTGACTACAAACATGAGAGTGTTAAAGGGGATGCATGCAGGACCTTGTTGAAGGGTACATCAATATAACACTCATTGTTTTCTGTTCATCCTTTTATTTCAAATGAAGCCGTTTAAAGACCGGCGATTATTGCGCCCGTGGACGTAAATGGTATCGTAAAGAAGCGTTGCTACGAAATATTAGACAAAATCTATAAAATGCCAGATGACATTTATCACGTACTTCACTCATATAACGTTATTGTGCAAGTGTGATGTCGCCATGGAAAAAAGACTCAATAGTCACACAGCATCCAATGCTGTATGACGTATTTACAAGTAAACAAATTTTACAGAAAAATTATTTAAAGTCACTTCTGCATCTCCGACTCCCTCTGTTGGCAAAATGTGTTGTGGAAAATAATATAATAGAGCACAGCTGGAACAGATCAGGATTATTCTATGATTCTGCCAACGAATCCTCGAGCATCTTCAAATAAAAAGTAATAGTAGCCGCAGGGAAATTGAGTAGTTTAAAGTATTCCATCGCAGACCGGTACCAACAGCAAAACGCATTAATCGATCTGATACCATCCCCACCAGACCATAGGATTCAACCGCCAGACATTAATTACCAGGCGAACTGAAACGCTACAGAACTGAAGCAGCCGAAGATGATGCATGAAGTTTGCTACTACTTTTATTTACTATTTGTTAATAATTTAGTAATTGTATTTTAAATAAATTTTTTAATAAATTCTAAAAATTCGATGTTCTTTCAGTCCATGTCAGCTTTTCTGACGTTACGGCATTTTCGCTGTTGAATCAATGTAAACAGTAGAAACATTTATCGTCCAGATGACAAAATTGTACGACTTAAAATTTATTTTTAATAAAATGAATTTCGCGGACAATTTCGCTTTGGGTATAATTTCGTTTCTGCTACCTCCGAAAAACCCAGATTCCAGTGGCCACAGATGGACAAGCGCTTTACTTGGATGGTGTATAATGAGGTACGCCATGTGAAACGGTGGCAAAAGGCACTAAAATTACCCCCAAAAAAAGATAAAAGACCACAAAAGACGTTAATCTAAACGATTTCCCATCTGTCTTAGAATAACAAGAGAGTATTTATTGATCTTCTCTAAGAATATAATACTGTATGTTCAAAAATACACGTATATTCAATGTTCCGGTCTTTTAAAATAAATAAAATTGTATTTAGATATGCTGGTATTACCAAAAAGTGGAGCAAGAATGCTAGAGAAATGATATCACTCTTCAGCCACTGGCTCTGCTACTTCAACAGCGCTATTAATCCTGTAATTTACAACTTCATGAGCGGTGAGTATATCAGGAGGGAATTGCCCTTATAAGGAAAGCATATTGAAAGGTTTGAAAGTTTTCTATTGGTCAATAGAATATCACGAGCCATTAAATCCTTACCTTAAACCTAAACACGGTCGGCCAATACAAGCCGTCCTTTCAATGCACACTCGTCACCGCGCTTCCACTACTTCAAATGATGATAAAGTATACGTACGCAAAACTTGAAATTAACCCGAGCATGCAGATAATATATATTTCCTACGGATAAATAAGTTCAATTTACATGACAAGGAAGAACAAACAAACAGAAACAATTTTGTCAGAATGAAGTCCGAATCTTACTGAATAATTTTAGTAAAACTTGCCAGGAAGATTGTATGCGGATATTTAATAAGAAGGAGCGAGAAGGTAAAAAAAACAATTGGTGCTGTTGATTAATCGTCGGAATATCTACATCCTAGATTAAGTGGGGAGATTAATGAATTCCTACTTGGTAGTCACAAACAAATTTAGACCGAAGGTTCCAGAATTGTAACCAAGTATTTAAAATAATTGGTAAAGGATCCAGTGGTTTCAGATTACAATTTCTAATGATCTTCATTTAGTAATAGATTAAGTACCATTTATGTCACTACATCTTATGAATATTATGTGGACCACAAGCCCTAAATTTGAGATTTGGGTAGAAACGCATACAAGTCACGACAACAGTCAATTTATGTTTAAGATAAAATGATGATGAGAAAAGCTGAATAATCTATTCTACTTTTATATTTACTTGTTCTCTTATTTCAGCAAAGTTTCGGAAAGAGTTTGCCTCAGTGTGCACATGCTGTTTCCGTTTCTGCATGCGCGACAACCACAGAAGGCGTTATGGTGCTGACAGTACGTACTCATATAAATACACTAACAGCATCAGTCAAACAGAACAAATCAGTATGAGTACCATAAAAACTCACGTTTAAAGAATGAACCAAGACTATAGTTACAAAAATAGATGAACTGAAATCATCAGATGCCAGCTATGATCAAATGCCGAGACAAAGTTTAGGTTTAGTTATCTGTTTTGGTATAGATGATTGTTTGTTAGAAATGTGCCAGAGTGTTGTAAACTATATCTATAACTTATATAGTTTGTAAATTTATTTATTAAGATAATTAGATTAATCACTGTAATAAGTGGATGATAAAACATGTACTGGTGTGGTTCCTGGCTGTCTGATGCCAAATCTATTCGTCACCGAATAACTTTAATTTTTTTAAAGAATTCAGCATGCCCATAGGAAGTAACTTTGTGGAATTAATTTAGTAACACAAATAAATCTTTTGTATCAGTGTTAACAAATGAATCTTCTTCTGGAAATTTTTGAAAATCTCTTTCGTGTCAATTTCATTTAGCATATTTACCTTAATGCGCTTAATATAATCTCAAGCATGCAAATATATACTAAAACTATACATTCTACGCTTTTCTTACCATCTAGTTTTTCTTAATTTTAAAATACTCATTGCCTTGTTGCTATTTGCTTACTCGTGTACATCATAATGATTATATTTATACGAAATGTCTTGTAGAAAGATCAGGAAGTGTTACAATCACAACTTAAATTTATAAAACTTCATAAGCTGCAATTTACAGTGAAACGATTAAATATATCCTTTATTTTAAATACGGCTGGAAAATACAAACGGTGAGTTTGAGTTGCCTCATAATTTGTGATTTTTTTGTGAGCTATACCTGTACTTTTAGAATGATAGCAAACCTTATAATTTATAAAGCACTTCATATTATATATACTAAAGATTCATATACCGGTACTTGGGAATTCATGATAAAAAAGTCATTTTGTTAGTGTATTTCATTTTTACATTATGCTAGTAATCATGCCTTTCCAAATTCCCAAGTGCAGCAGTAAATATACTTTACTAGGTTCATAACTTGCATGTTATTTTTATTATCCTATGGGATGCTATTTTTACCTCATTTACTTTTAGCATTCAAATGATTAATTGTGCTTCAACCATTTTAATTTACGCAGTTAAGAAAAAAAAACTCCATTCAGGCGCTAAATATTTAACATTCATTAATATCTCCCACGTCCCTGGCATATTGCCACATACAAGAGCAATCAATTATACATTTTATTTTCAATCAATATATTGGCTTCAAGCAAAGCTTGCAACAAATGCACCCTACAAGGTATCTCGACTGAAACATTTATGCTCATCCAACAAATTTTTTTTCTTATTTTCGATGAATGTTATGAATATATTATAATTATCGACTAAATTCTAATTATATTGATATTATGTTAGTAAAAATCCTAACAGTAAAAATGCCCATGTTAAAGTCAATAAAGCCAATGGAGTAATATTAAAATATATTTATACACTTTTTATTTAGAAACTATTTTCATCAATATTTAACATGATACAGGTACAATCAATTAACATAGTTTAGTAAACAGGTGGTAAACTGTATATAAACTAGCATGCACAGTTCATTAAATGTTCAACTTCAAAAAAAGTAACTTTGTTGCGTAAGTTTGTTACTGGTGAATTACAGGTTAATTAAGTAATCATTATAACGTAATCAAAATGTAAAGTCGATTTGTCTTTCTAAATTTGCTTTATTTTAAAATAATTATTTTTGGATAGGTGTTTATCTACTTTGCAATTGGTGGGGTTATTACTGGTGGGGTTATTACCGGTGGGGTTATTACCTGTGGGGTTTTTACCGGTGAGGTTTTTACCTATATTCACAAATCACGACTGATAAAAACAAAGATAGGTTTCAGCTAAGCACCGATATCCAGCAAACAGCGCCAATAACGACTGGCGTGTAAAGAATGGTTCAAATGTAGAGATGAGGTTTATTAAATCAAGCGTATCATTTACAATATTCTCTTTTCAGGGGTTCCTGGTTGAAAATCCCTCTCCTTGCATCTTATGATCTTGTACAAACTTTGTTAACTTGTGCTTTACTGAGATAATAAATAATATGATGTATATAAACAAATTTCAGATTTTAAAAGAAACCAACAGCTTTTAGTTCAAAAAATATAAAAACCATTTCCAAACCACTTACCACAACAGGGATGTACATTCGCAGCTTTATTTACTGTTAAGTCACTAAGATATAAGGAAATGAATAAATAAAGATTAATCCTGCGATAGACTTAATTAAAAATAGACTAAATATAGACTTATTGTTAACAGTTAACCGTACGAGAACTGTTAAACAATTGTAAGAGCTGAAACTAAAAATTCTAATTTAATAAAGAAAAGAATATTTTGAAGAAGACGATAAAAACACGAAGAATTCAAAGCTGATGAAAAATAAATATAAGATGGAAAGCATTAAAAACGAAAGACAAAGGGAACAACTATAATCGTCAGAATTGAGACTTTTCAACTGCAAAAAAAAATCTAATGAATAAAAAAAATACTACGGAACGATTCTGTTCAATTGCATTTTCCGCTTTTTTATCAAAACTAATATTCAGTGACTCGCATTTTATGTTATGATTCGCTAGATTTTCTCAGACCAAAAAATATAATGTCATCATCTGTGTAAAACTTTTACGATTATTTGGCTTTACTTTTGGATTAATCAAATCAAAAAATAGTGTCGCAAAACGCCTTTGGGAATGACAAATCACATTATTGTTCATTAGCAAATTACTCGTCCAATGGACGGGCACGGCAAAGTCTGTAAATTATGTGAACATAAATTTCCACGTTTATAATCCACATTGGTAAAAAAACAATCTTGTAACGTAGATAAAAATACCCAAGCCAGATTATTTGCCAGTAAATTATTAGCGGTTAATAATTATGTTTAATATCAACAAATTAGTATTTCATTAATAACATTAAACTAATTAAAGACCAGGATGAGTAAATCTTGAGTAAATTCTCTATAGACGAACTCGCGCGCCAACCTATACGGTTCACCGTAGAAAGCCAACGGCTCACAAAGATTACTACGGCGACCTACTTAATATTTCGTATAGTTCCATATTCACTAGTTATCGATATATCAGATGATTAATCTCTTAAAGACAGACATTCATTTAGTTGCAGATTATCGATTGCTTGAAATGCAGAAATACTTTAGTTTATTAGGCGACTGCATTTTACATATATGAGGGAAAGATTTTATAAAAGTTTAGAGTTTAATGCAAATCTAAGTGCAAATTAATAGAAAAATATTATAATAGGAAGAGTGGGCATTGGAGAATTTGATAACGCTCAGTGCATAAGTAAACGACGTTTAAATCGATATCGTGCCGTACACGTCCGGTTTTAGAGATGCATCCAGATTTGATATGAAAATATGTGTCCAAGCTACCGGTATGTTAATACCTCTATGGTCCAATGAATTTAGTGTCTCAATGCTATTCGAATCCCCCGCCGTATACGGCGTGCGCTGCTACGAGAGAATTTGCTACCGTTGTTTTAAATTACGCTTGTTGAGGTGGGGCACAGAGGTATATATGTTTATACCTCTATGGGTGGGACACTGCCCGGAATAAAACCCTAATACTGTAGTGTAACGGCTGCGACTTACTTCTGTTACCAGGCGCGAGACACGAAAAATAGTCTCTACAAAAATAATTGTTTCGCTTTATTCTCAGTTTTTTCTTCCGACACACTAAGATTCAATGACGTTATTGTTATAACTTAATAAAAATGTCAATATTTTGTTGTGTTATCTTAGTCCCACAAAATAACATATTTTTTCCTGTGACTCACATATGACAAGAAAATATTTACAATTTATTTTGAATCTGCAATAATATTTCCCAACGTCTGTGTCAAATTTACCCGCATAATGAATTACTTCAAGGTTTTCAGAACGCGCTTCAAAGCAACAACGACTTTAAACAAAGAGTTGCCGATCTAATCGGTTGATGAAGAATAGAATTCATAATAAGTTCTCTTATCCATTGAAAATAATTCATCAACCGATAATCATAAAGAAAGTTTTCAATGCGTCAATTCTCTCTCGGGTATTGTGAATAAATCAGCTTTCTAAATCGGGTGTATTGACATCACCAAATACACCACTCATTATACTTGAATGAGTCAGTCAAGCATAGTAACTATTCTTCTTAATTAACATTAAGACACATTAAGGATTGAGAAGTTAGGAATGGAGAAGCTTGCTTGATGCAAAAATATAGTTTTTGTCAATCGCTGAAGCTAGGATACAAGAACCATCATATTTTTCGGTAAATTTATTTTTATCCAAGGATGATTGAATTTGAAATTTAATTCAAGTTGGCGAGGATACGAAACGTGATATTTCTATTTAGAAAGTATGACGTTCAGTAATTATTTGTTGTTGTTTACATATTTGGCGGTATTTCTAAATGCTGTTAAGCTATATCGACCGTTTTCTACGGAAATTCGAATACATAGACTATGTTCGAAAGGCGTCGTTTCAAGTAATGTATTGCTTACTGCACCGGCAACCAGTCTTCAACATTGCATTGACATGTGTCTGAGACTACGTTCTGAGCTCTGTGTTGCCTTAAACTTCAAAAAGTCGGAGGAATCTAACTGCGAGTTGTGTGCTGTAAACCCTTACACCTGCGCCGACGACGTTAAGCGTTCAGGATGGACACATTATATTCTCAGTAACGTAAGCATCATTTATTTTTGGTTCGTTCAATTTACTTTAATGTAGTATTATTATACAGTATCATTTCTCTAAATTAAAGAACTTAAGCTGTTCACTTTTTCAGTTCGGAAAGTTAAGTGCGGTTTAGTCATAGACAGTGTAGTTAGTGTCTTTGGTTTAGTTTAGTTTAGAAATGTTTTGTTCTGTTTTCAGGATGTCTGCGTCAAGGGTGTACGAAGTGAAATCAACCATTGTACTTGTCCTACCGGCGACAGATATGGAGCTTGGTGTGAATACCTACCTAGAAGTACGTGTGTAATATTACTTCATGTATTTAATAAACGTTCCTGCACTTTTCGACATGCCTCCTACTATTATTTTTAAAATTTCCATTTTTTTTTGTAGAATGTTCAAATTTTCCACCAAATTTAGATGACTTCAAAAACGAATTAACTCCGAAAGTGCTCTATGACGTCAAAAACAATACTATACATGTCATATGCAAATTCTTGACGATGAATTATCGATATTTTAGTCAGCTGTGGGTTTTATCTCGAGATTCATCGGCAAACTTTAATAGATCGTGGGAGGAATTCGCGGCAGGGTTTGGTAGTGGCAACGAATACTTTATTGGTCTCCGACCTCTTCACGTTCTATTACAACCCATAGGTAAGGTTAAGAATACGCTAACAGCCCACATGACTTTCCGTAAAGTTTCTACAGGTAAAAAAATTACATTCGGTTTCTCTTACAAGATCATTTTGGGGGATGAAAGCGATGGATTTAGACTGACACTGCTAGGCGACATTGATGGAAGCCCTTACAATACAGAAAATACGCCAGACCTTATGAAAAATACCAGAGAACGGTGGAATATAGATGGAATGAAATTCACCACGTACGATCGCGATAACGACCAAAGTAGTAGTACAAATTGCGCTGTTAAGTATGGATTTGGAAGTTGGTTTAACAATTGCCACCAGATGTCGTTTATAGGCTACATCGATGGCTACTCGGATAACAGTGACTATGACTTCGTTGATATAAACGTCTGGATATACACATGGATCCAAAGGCCTGAAACAAGGGAAAAGGTTATACACTATGAAACATTTTAACTAATATTTTTAAAAATCGGTAATTTAAATAAATTAATAATAGAATAGAGAAAAACAATTTTTATTAATTTTTGAAAGTATTAGCTATATTCAAAGGCTTGCGCTAAAAATACCAATGGTAAAAAACATGGCGTGAAATTACTAGGAAATATTGAATTCGGGACTATTGTGGTGGCGGATGGCGGTAAGCGAATTTGGCAAATAATCAAACACAAAAAACGTCACGGGAAATCCGTACACTGGAGGGTGGCGGATAAACGGAGCACGGATAATCGCGGCTGCACTGTATAAATTCAGGATCAGGATAAATAAATATTTGTGAGTTAACTGTTTACTTAAAAATAGCTAATTACATGAATAATCGTTACCGGAAGTCGAGTTGGTTCCCCGATAGTAGAGATCCTTACGGCCAGTAGAAAAACTAAAATTTGTGAAAAGCACGCGCTATTAAAGATCAAAGACATAATCCAAATAAATTAGCTATTAATTAGTTATTAATTTGATTATCATAAAAAATGGCACTGGTAAAAATGGCACCGGTAAAAATGGCACCGGTAAAAATGGCACTATGTAAAAATGGCACTAGGTAAAAATGGCACCAGTAAAAATGGCACAAACTGCAACATACGAAAAAGTGGCACCTTTTTTTCAAAATCAAAATACGGTACCTTTGAAATTAATAGAGGCGATATTAAAATATACATATGCATTATAATTGATACCAAACCATGACATACATACACTACAAATTAATCTAATTTGAAACGATTTAACTTACTTCTCGTACTCGGTCACTTATAATTTACTCCAAACTGTAGTGTATGTATGTCATGGTTTGGCATCAATTATTATGCATATGTATATTTTAATATCGCCTCTATTAATTTCGGGTTCATCCAACTAGTTGGCTGAGCGGAGGGTCTAGTGAACCCTCGGACTAGTGGACCCCCGGTCTAGTGGACCCTCGCTCTAGCGAACCTTCGGACTCGTGGACCCTAAACCGGTGTGACCCTCGGTCTAGTGAACCCTCGGACTAGTGGACCCTAATGCAGCTGTCAGTGGGATGTCTGCCCCCCCCCCCCCCTAGTACACACATTCGACGTTTTCGACGCCGGAACAGCGTCGAATCCTGGCCGAAAGATTTTTCAACAAGTGTCGTATTCCTGGCGGACACAAACTTTCTTAGTAGTGAAATTCTGTCGAATCATTTCTTTAAACTGTTTTTGACGTGGTGAAATACTGGCGAAATAAAGAATATGTAGTGTCGATTGTCTGTCGAAGTCCAGTATGGTGAGGAGAATTCTTTTACAAAAATGGAGACATGGGACTCGAAACCATCGTGGAATTTTTAAGTTTTGGGCAGCTTCTGGGGTAATATTTTCAAGGTCTCGAATTTGACTGGGTCCTTTGTGTAAGGCAAGAACCAAGCTCGGCCATCTTAACTACACGAATTTCACACAGGACGATGGCAGAGGGCGGCTATGTCTTTTCAATAGCCACTTTACAAATACAGTTTTACCCCCATATAACGCCACCTCATATAGGGCCAACCTCGCTAACGCCAAGGGTTGAAAAAGGTATTAAAAACCTGTTTTTAAAATCCTCATATAACGTCATAACCTATATATAGCCAATTCAGTCAGTTATATGGTGTTATGGTGTTACAACACTGTAAATTGATATAAAATCATAACCCTAGGTCGAATTGTCTTTTTTATAACAAAACTGGCTTTTTCTTTGAAATCAGCATATATACTTTATTATAAAAATGAAATCCTGGCGAACAAATATAACATCTGGGTGAAGAACAGTCGAATGCTTGGGATATGCATGTGTTGAAGCTGGTGAATTCCTGGCGCATATCTATCTTTTGTCTGGTGGATTACTGTCGAAACCTGGACGAACATTTTTTTAGTAGGTGTCGAATAAGTGTCGGATGTCTGTACTAGGGGGGGGGGGGTCAGACATCCCACTGACGGCTGCATTAGTCCGACTTCTGTTAACCGTGAACCGGTTTTAGAAATGTTGGGTGTGGATGTTTTGACATGCTCGTAAAATATTTCAATATTTCGCCATTCTAAGTCAGTCCAGGGAGGTGCGATGTCCAAACGATTTTAATTTGGCAAATTGCTTATTAAAATGAATTTAGCAGAGAAACACACATGTTAGTTCAAAGTTCAATATTAAGTCAATGTTAGGTAGTACAAATAATGTCTGTTTATCAGGGCGATTTACCGATAATATTTATTATAGCTTGATGTTGTAATAAACAATAAACTTTTGTCAATTTAGTTTTAAATCATACATGAAAGAGAGGGAATATGTGAGATAACTAAAGATTTTATAGCATTCACTTGCAGTGCCTAAATTTGTACTGAAACTATTATTGTACGATTCAACAGAATTAAAAGTTGACTACTTTGACGTTAAATTAGAAGGTAGTGCATGTATATAATGAATAAATTCTTACCTGTGTTAAAACTTAGGATAACAGAACCTTAGAGGACCGAATTTTCTGTACAATTTAACTAAAATCCAGAGGTGCGCCTTACACACTACCGTTCAACAGTAAAATCCAGATTATATGTGTGCCGTGACCTATGAATATATGACAGTCCAGTCAACGTGTATTGAATACTAAACAGGCGGTTCAGGCCGTTTTCCGCTTCTTTTATGCCATTAAATATACCGGTATTATTGGAAGTAAGGGGGACGTTTCAGTGACGATCACAAACTGAATTATTATGGGTTTGTATTTTTTAAAATAATATTGAAAAATCCTTAACTGTATCAATAAATTCATTTATTTAATCAGTGTGGCTACGTCTAGATACGATGTAAATACGTGTATATTATTTGCAATCAGAGAGCACGTGTTTTGAATAAAATGGTATCTTTTCGGAAATTAAATGGCCCTAAGAAGGACCGGGTCGATAATATTACTTCCATCTCATTTTCTAACCTTCACTTTACTTTTCGGGTTTCTACTTGTTTTGTTCTGCGATTTTCGGGCCGCTGTTTTTTGTTTGTTCTTATTCTTCGCGATCTGTCCGCTTTTTCCCGTCGACGACTGCAACTTCTGCGCCGCTTTCTTGGCGGCCTTTTTCGCCGCTATTTTGGCCTGGACGGTCCTACCCTTCTTCGCTTTCTTAATATGCGATTTGGGCCCGGCTTCGTTCAGAATAAATCTGCCGGTAGCTCCTCTTGACTTCGATCGGGGCGGCCTTGACAAAACACCGTTATGCGTACCTCGAACATAAGCCTGCTTTAGAAGCCCGGGCAGTCGCTGGGAGGGTATATCGGGGTATTTCGTTTCTATATATCTACGTATAGCGACCGTTGACGAACCTTGGCGATCCTTCAACGCGACTAACGCTTCGACTATCATGTCCACATAACTCTTCTTGTATGAATTGTGCATCTTGCCTCTTACCGATAAAGATGGCGAACCTGGAGGAGAATTACGTTTCGGCGACCTTGAAGCCTGTGATTTCTGCGGTGACACGGAACGTGACCTTGACCGCGGAGCCATCGTAGATTGAATATTTAACAACTTGGAGACGTATGTATGTGAAAACGCGCAGGAATAATGAATATATATCCCGCGTGGTGCCCTTTTACTTCTACATTGCCGACGTCGATGTGCTGTCTCCTCAGCTATCTTAGCCGTTTATACATTTTACCGTTAT
>JAYJLZ010053338.1:0-17836 GCA_036873915.1 Tubulanus ruber | reverse complement strand
TATCTATTTAAGCACAGTTCCTTCTCATACTCTGTTTGCAGAATTACTCGTAATGGTCTTGGATTATCATCAGATCTTGGTGTTCCTAGTCTGACGACGCTCTTGGGCCTTGATGCATTTATCTCCAGAGTTATTGTGATGAGTTCTTTCACTTTCTGGTCATCATCATCCCATTTTTCTTTGGTAGTTTGTTTTTTTGATTCGGGGACATGGTATAAAATTAAATGGGTTTTTCTACGCCTAATTTCAGCTAGATTCTCTTCAAGATTCTTCACTTTGGTTTCTAATTTCTCAACTTTGTTGTCGATATTGGTTGTTGTCACTCGGAGATCTTCAAGATCCTTTTTATCTGCTTTTGTATCTAACTTTTCACTAATGCCGGAAATAGCTTCCATTACTTCACCCTTCATACTATTCATCATACCACCTATCTTGGAAGTTATGGTGTCAATTTCGGTCTCTGTTATGGTCGTGTCTCTGTCGGTCTTCCCCTCATTTATGGTGGCTTCCCTTATTCTTCCAACCTTTCCTCTACAGTCTTTACAAGTGAAACTCAAGTCTTCTAGAGAGCCTAGTTGCAATGTATTTAAAATTTCCAATGGTAATGTGCTACATGCTTCGCACCAAACTCTCTCACATAGCATGCAGCTTATTTTGGCATTAGTAAATCTATCTATGCTCACATTACAGCTAACGCAAACCTGGCGCTTTCGTTTTTTAGGAGCCTCTAGATCCATTTCATAATCTTGACAATTTTTTGGGGTGCTGGAACTGATTATTTTCAAAGGTGGAACTTTTCCGCCATTGCAAGTTTGGTTGACAGGTGCTAATGTTATAGGTACCATAGGCCTAGTGCGACTAGCACCTTCTAATTGGTAGGATTTTCTGGTCCGACCTGATTTTGGGTAACTTTGGTCAATGACAATGTCAGATTCACTACTACTATTGCTTCCATGAAAGTTGTTGTTGATAGTAGTATTAGTATTGTTAGTAATGCTAGTATTGGACATGAACCATGTGCAAGAAGGGTCAGTGTTTTCATTTATCCCGATATCAACCACACACACATTTACTTCCTCTTCATTCAAAATTTCCTGGTCATCTTTTTTGTTTACCTTGCTTCCACTCACGGCTGACATGATTACCGTATTACTAATTGTGTATTACCATACAAAGACAGAGTGTTAAAAACGATGAATATGTAATTTCTTTAAACTCTGTTTTTTATATGAACAGAGCAATAATAATTAACTGCCCTACTAGGGGCTATGTTAATATTATAGTTATAATAGGGAGTGTAGGTAAAAATGGCCAAGGTAAAAATTTGTAATTTTTTTAATTTTGATGGGTAAAAATGACCAAAATATATTGTGGGTGTTTAATTAAGGTGTAAATAAGCATACTACTTGCTCTATTTTATGAAGGCGACATGAAGGATACATTATAATTAATGGGGTAATTTGATGCTGATTTTATTATCTTTAAGTAAATATGCAATTTTCTATTTAGAAATAATGGTTATTAACCTCATTTTTATTTCTGCCTTTTTTGGGTTCCCAGTGATGTGAGTGAGACAATGAACACCTCAAAACTGGAGTTCAATCAAAATTATTTAAATAAATAAAATTAAAAAACAAAATTATGTTAATTTTATTGATAAAAAATTGCTTTACTAAATTTCTTCTTTAAACTTCTTCAAGAGTTTAATAATATTAACATTTAATAGGCTATATATTTATAAATTAATGCAATGTCAATGTCATCAATGATTAAAAATAAAGAAAAACATAATATTAATATTTAAAATTTCAATTAGAAATTTCTTGTATAATTTTGATTTGAATTAGTTTTTGAGAGGTCCCTGGATTACTGGGCACCAAAAATGTCCGAACGTGGACGGAACGATATAATAGCTATAAGCTTATGTAATATTATACTATAGTCTATAATAGGCCACCACGCACGTCCATGGACCATGACTTCCGATTGTTAATGTTATTCGAACCGGCGCACGTGTACGTTAATAAATATCCATAAAATCGATAAAGGCGCTTCAAATGCAGTTGAAAATGATACGGTTAAAATCAGGTCTATTTCAAATTGTCTTAAATACGATTAATAAGCATCTAAGCATTCGTGTATCGCAACAATTTAAAAGAAACATTATTATTCATTAAGACAATACGTCACCATAATTGCCGCCATTGTTTTTAATTTTACTAATAATCGTCAACTACTTTGAATACCTGTATACAACGCGATGTCAATCTTAATAATAACAACTGATAACCGGTACGTCTACAGGGTTGAACCAGGGAGGTGACCTCGGTCATCGTGTCAAGTGTCAGTTCGTGCGTGCAGCCAGCATGTTATACGGCCGTTATTTAGATGCGGAAAACTCTGCAGGTAGCCTTGGTCAGCAAATCAATATTGTACCAGTTAGAAAGACACAGGTAAAAATGTAATGAATGAATGAAAAAACGAAGCCTGACACAAAAAATTAGTAGGTTTAATTATTATGTTGTAATGCTGTCAGCGCAAAGACATTCGCGCGATTTTGGCGAGAATTTGAATTTCATTGGCAAATGGCCGAAATGCAAATGTGTAAGTCTTATGTAGTCCTATTATTAAGCATTTATGCCGGCGATTTTGCAGCCTAGCGCTCCACTGTCTCTGTCTCTCCCTGTTAGTCCTTCTTTGGATTAATAAATAGACATAACTCCAAGGTCAATCTTGGTCGGTTAGGTTGGTTTTAATAGTAAAACGTTTCCGAGATTCTGATATTGTGGTTATCTATTTGATATTTGTAATTTTGTTCATTCGATCATTGTGTGCTTGCCTAGCATTTGCAAAAAGTAGGTAAATATATGGCCACAGCATAGGCGATCGGTGCCTATACGACCACTTTTTTGATCTAAAAACGTTTTTTTAAAGCACCAGTAAATACGGGCTTTACACAAATTTTAGTTTTTCTACTGGCCGTGGCGTAAGGATCTCTAAGTCTACTGTCGATTTAAATCCTCCGGGCCTCGACTTCCGGTTCTGAGCATTGAGAAAGGAAGCCAGAAGATTATTCATGTAATTAGCTATTTTTAAGTAAACAGTTAACTCACATAATTTTTCTTTATCCTGATCCGAAGAAGCATATCCTTAGCGTACAATTATATTACTGCATATATAATTGCACACATTAAAATGTGATGAAAAAAAATCATCGAGTTGGGAGGTTTATATTTTATATTTTCTATAAAATATTGGCATGTTATAATTAAAATATTGGCATGTTATAATACCTGATTCGAGATACAAGATACAGTGTTCTCCATTACGGGTTTTGAGGGGCGGCTCGCTCCTACACTTTTTAAAAAACGGCAATTCCACCCTCGTCAAAATGAAGTCGGGTCAACTCGTAACCGGGTCAGCTCGTAACCAAGTCAACTTGGGATTTTAAAAAAATGATTGACGCGCATAGCGCTGTTGACGGTAAGTAGATTATTCTTGGCCTAAAAAAATTTTTTAAGGCAATAAAAAATAAATTTTTTGCTTCCCGACTTTTTACACCCGTCTGAACTTTTTTTATATTTTTTATTTTCCCTAAAAGAAAATTTTTTCGGCACCTACGGTTACGAGTTGACTAGGGTACGAGTTGACTTGGTTACGAGTTGACCGAGTTACGAGCTCACCCGGTTAAGAGTTGACCCGGTTACGAGTTGACTTGTAACCCACCCTTGAAAATTTGCCACCCCTAACGAAAATGTCGGAAAAGGCATCTCCGTGCATCTAGTTTTTAAATTTTTTTTACCAGAGATCATGTTGTATAAAAATGCGCCCCCTGTCAACTTATAAGAATGGAGAACAATGAAGATACAAAGCAACTGTGGATCGGTTATTGCTAAAAGTAAAATATGCAATTACAAACGAACTGTCGAAAAAGTAGAAATACCGACTAGGCCTAAACATTGATATTATTCAGGTACCAGTACACTTTTTTAAACACAAAAATGGATTTTAAAATCTTGAAGTGAAGAATTTTATTGTTTATTCAACAAAATACACAGGATTGACTATCCGGGGACGGCGTATGAAGCCAAATTTGAGTCCATATAAAATTGGCGCGTGTATACAAGTTACATTCTTTGTAACAACGATGGTGCCCACGATTAGTGTATATCATTACAAAGTATCAAGTTACATTCTTTGTTACAACGATGGTGCGTTTATTCTGATGAAAGTTCAGTAGAATGCTGAGTAGAATTTTGTGCTGATTTTATTTTCATTTGTTGATCTTCTACATTTGTTGGTTTCTTTGAATCGAGATACAAACTGATGAGATAACGTGGTTTGACGTGTTGTGTATTTTATTTTAGGCTCCTACATCAACTCACAGAGATGCACTCGTACTTTCTACCTCTCAATTCACTGATCTCAACCACTGGATCGTTCAAGTTGTAGTAGGTTCATTTTGTTTAATATAATTATACGATTTGATATTTTTTGGCATTTGTAATGTTTGTTTCAGGCATTTCAATATTTTGTTACAACGACTGTTCACATAGATTTTTGCTGATATTATATTCCTTGCCGTGTTGTAAATTTTAGTTAATTAATTTAATCTTATTTTAACTGTCATCTGAACATCAGCGCATAGTGTACCCAATGTAATTGCTACCGGAGTATTTCTTTTTACTCCAGTAATATGTTGGAAAACATTTAACTTTTCCAAACATTTCATATCTTCTCAACTCCAAATATCTCCGCACCAATGCGTTACAATTAGGAGGTAAGAGCAAGAGTCGAAGGGTTTTAATAAGGAGTTAAGGTCGCGGATCTTGGAAATAAAAAAACTTTCACTTGATGACCTGCTTTCCTGCAAACTGTTTCCCTGGTAGTTAGCGTTAGTAAAAGCTGTCATTTATCTTAGCGTTAGTGAAAGCTGTCATTTATCGAGTTTTGTTCGCAGCCCGAATGTTCCATACTGCCTGTAGTAAATCATCTACATAACCTGAAATCTGTAAATATCTAGCTTTTTTTACATATTTTACTTTTGTTATCCTACTATTACTGTCGTGAATAATCGAGGGTAGTTTATTATTCATCTGTAGTGACACTCGTATATCTATCGGGTTATGATGGCAAATAATTGAAGGTGCATTTTCTATTAATTTCTAGCATATAAATTTTATTTACATGTAATATTATTTTATTAAATATCGTAAAATCACCCATCTACTTTCCGAATGTTTTTTTTAAAATTTTTTTACATTAATGAAAAAAAAAATTAAAAACTGGCAAATATTAACCAAATGTTGTTGGAACTTTAACTTCTTTCACAGAATGCAATCCAGCCTTAAACTTGGGATATTTCAGTTCACGGTTAGGTTTTGCTGCTGGTGGTCGGACGAGTTCTCATTGAAATGTAATGCTGCAATCTTCACCCTGTTAAACATGAAACAACACAGTAACTTTGGTCAAGGTTTCAAATTCTGACGGGTTTAAATAATTAGCCGCATACATTTCTGTAGCCTATCTGTATTAACTGGATATCAAGGATTTTGCTTGTTTCTAAATCCAGAATACGAGCTGAACTTGGCAGTGTATCCCGGAGTACAGCACCGAGTAGCGCCCCCTAATTTTACTGGTCCTTTCAGTTTTATTTCCGAGATCAGTTTATCCTGGGCTTCTTTACATACTCTGCTAACTGCCGGTATAAGGTATACCTTTTGAGTCGTTGTGTAGCTTCGATAACTAAACATAAATACATTTGTATTTCTGCAAATGTTTATAAATTTTGCGGACCAGATTCCAGCAGCAAGGACAAGATTCCTAGTGGCATCATCCGACCATGGCTAGGCTGCGGTGTCCAAGTCCTTTCATGATTCCCGCTTCCTCTACACAGAGTTGCATCATTATGCATGACCATACACTTTTTGTTTGACAATCTTGCATGGAGCAAGACAAACATGACAAACGGCCAACAGTGCCCCAATTCACGACGAGAAACATAAAAACTTCGTCTCCAATAAATGTGAAGATAACGTGACTGTAGAATCCCTGAAATCTTGCCAGTATTCTACATGCACTAAAATAATAAAAGATAAAACAATACTGTACTTGTATTAATTATGGTATTCAAAACTTCGATTGGGAAAGTATGGTTGTTCAAACTCTTAAAAATATTTGCATAAACTCTCAAATTTATTGTAGATTTTAGTCGAAACTTGGTGTGGTCTTTTCAATAATAATCACATTCATATATTTCAGACATTATTTGTTCATAAAAAATGTAAAAGAACATTAAGTACAAACTAGGACCCAAAAGGTACAAAACAGAATTACAATTTAGAAAATTATATAGGCTTAACTGACTTGTGTCACACTGCACACCAATTGGACGCCTTGTTGCCTAAAATGAGATAGTTGCACAATGTTAGGGGCATTAACTTCACTGGACGCAATACAATTCTGAATAACACATACTGGTTATGTATTTATTGGTCCTTGTGGGATGTGTTAGTGGTAGGGTGGCAAAACTCTATTCCCACACCAAAGTTAACATACTTGAAATTACTTAAGTATTATTGAGAATAAAAACAAGTTCTGGCTGGCTGTCATAAAAATAATATCTACATCTTTTTAATTATGAAATAACCCAAGAATATTAATTTAAAAAAGGCCTTTTCTGTGTGTTAATTTCATAAAATATTTCATTATGTTCTTGCAATAACTTACAATAATTACTTAAGTCCCTTGTATACGAAAGGGTAAACAATGAATGTTCGTTGCTTCCTGCAGCAATGTTGACACTGGCCAGATTGAGGACATATTCAAGGAATTGATCGCGTCTCCATAGTCTTCTACCTCTAAGGAATTAGGAGCTGCTCTTGGTGTAACTGGTCCAAATCTTTTTTGTGTGGGCCTCTGGGCTGGAGAACAGCTCCTTGATAATCTGTCAATGTGTCAAAAGTATGAATTAGAACTAGGGTTTTTCATCTTTCCAAGTTTTCATGGCTGTATCGATATTCTCCTTTGTGACAATTTCAAAAATCCAAGACTTGCATACAATTTTAAATTTCTATAGTGTGTTATATATTTTACTTTATCGTTCAAGTTTGGAATTAATTTGGCTTGCACTCCACATTTATCATTTAATTTGGTCAAAATTTCCACTTGATATGGAGGTTTCTCAGGAGCTAATGGATAATCATTATTGCAACTCGTGCAAGTGATCGGGGTAAGATCACATTCTACAATATGCCCCCAATTCATTGTCATCAGGGGTATCTAAGATTTTTTTTGGAATCAATGAATCTAAGTTTATCGATGGAAAATGAGATATATTTCTCGGTACTGCTGGGGTTACTAAATATGTGATCTTGGCATCGGGAAAATGCTGTAGTGCCTCAATCAAGTGATGACTATCATACCCTTTGAGATTGTGGAAGATTACAGGGATAAAATTTGGAACGCTATAATTCTTATAACATAAACTGTGGGCAGGTCCCCTGTATTTACCAGTAATTTAACTTGAACTCGTTTTTCGTTCTTCCCATATAGTGTCTTGTAGAAATGGTGAGGGTGTGCAATATTTACACATATACACCCCTCTTGGTTTTGATGGTTATCGTGAAACATACATGGTTTCATTGTTTTTAGTTCTTGTGCTTCTTCCTCAAAGGAAATTGATCTGGAAATTGATCTTAGTTTATCCCACTGCATGAGTTGAACTCCACGTCTTGTAGGACGTAGTTCTTTGTATTGCCCGGCGTATTAAAATATTGACGAATATCCACAAGAACATATTGACTGGCGCCTTTTTTCACAGTTATAAAACGATTTCTACCGACATGCACTGAGAAATCGTTAAAGTTATTATTGTCCTTTGCAGAAGCAATGGCATTGTCAATGTCTTTTAAGTTAAATGTTAAATGAATCCATTCTTGTAGGTCAAGAGGTATTCCACGTTTTGTGGGAAATAATTTCATACCATCGTCAATTTCATAGCTGCGAATGTCAACACGCTTCTCATCTTTCCATGTTTTTAAGCCAGCATAGATCAACGCTTCTAGGTAATGATGATTCTCTGGAGCTTTCACAGTCTTACTGCTTTCTGTAAAGATAAAAATTGAAGAGAAATATTAGAAATATACTCTAGTAAAGTAAGCACAAAAAATTAAAGCTGATATATCTATATGTATCCGCTCCGTGGCACAATGATTAAGAGAGATTCGAAACATTAGAAATTTTCACCTACCATTAGTTTCACATGGTTCAGGAAATATGCGCTTTTACTTCAGAGATGAACCATCGTCTCTACGTGGGACATGATACGGTCCTCTTTGGCGTTGATATCGTAGATGTCGATGCCATGATGTCTTCGAGAGAAATGATGTGGTGATATAGCGCGCTCACGTTTTATAGCATGAGCGTTCATTGTTACATGATGGGACACGTCTCTTGCCCGAACATGATTCTATTCATCCATTGTTGACATTGACCTTGAATACAGGTTTGATCACGTCTCACAGGCGTGACATAATATTGTCATGAAATTCAGATTCCAAATATAGAACATCATCACCATTATCAGTCAGTATTTGCGTAACATATAGGTGGCGCTCCAAGTGACAGCGTTCATGAATTGCATTGAGTTCACTCACCCAATTACTAGTTTGGTTTATGAACTCTGATGATATGAAGTATACTCGCCAAGCGCTGTAAAACATGATAATTATGAAATGGACAACAATCTAGCTGTATACAGGGTATGTACAGATGTAACGGGTCTAAGAACACAAAATCACTATTGTACCCACTGTCACTAATTTCCTCTACATCACCTTGTTCGAGTTCAGCAACTGTAATATGCCTTGGGTTGAATAGTGTGTTGTTTTCCGTACATTGTATATAGGATGTTGGATGCGTGATCCTAAGACAAAGCTATATACTAATGATCAGCGACAAAAGAAACATCTCACACTATATCCTTCAATATCACACTGCTGTCTTTAAAATTCCACTAACTTGTTGTGACCAGTCCTGCTGCAATGGTCACAACAAGTTAGTGGAATTTTAAAGTCAAAAACATCTTCATTTTCACAGCATATTTAAGGCATGTAGTGTCACCAATCGAATCCATCGTGTAAATGAGAAGTGAATCAAATTCATCAGTCTATTTTATAGCCAAAAAAAGATTTCTGTTCAGACATGCTATACAGTTTGAATACATCCAATTATTCACCTGCATACCAATCCTATCATTCTATTGATTTGGCAAGAATCTCCACTGACCCCAATTGAATTATCATTGTACTATACCACTGTTCTCATAATATAGACATTGTTATGTAGCCTATTGTTAGCATAATACCCTCTAATTATTGACCTTCGCCATACTACTTATCTCCATGTCGGACCACATGTCCTTATTAATCAAATAAACAACATTTAATTTTATGTACATTCTCTGGAAACCTCAATGTTTTCCTGAGCATTTTTCAATGATTATCATAGCAAACACAACGACGAAACTCATAATGTGCCTTAAAAACCAAGTCCAAAGCAGGTACCAGCTCTTTCCCTGCTGGAATCGCGAAATTATTGATAACCAGATAGAGGTCGACTTCCTTCAGTTCATCAGTTTGTAGGTTTAACAGAAATGTTTGTGGGTACTGTGTGCTGGATTTCGCAAGTCCAAAGCAGGTACCAGCTCTTTCCCTGCTGGAATCGCGAAATTATCGATAACCAGATAAAGGTCGACTTCCGTCAGTTCCTCAGATTGTATGTTCAACAGAAATGGTTGTGGGTACTGTGTGCTGTATTTCGCCAATCCATCCACATTGGTTCCAACCTGAAAATTATACAAAATTTAAATGATACAAAGGCATTTTAGTAAAAAATTCACAGACGTCACACATAACTAGGGGTCCATGGACCTCATGCCCACTTGGGGTTGGGTCATCAAGAAAGTTAAACAATATTTCATTATGTTATCATTAGTAGTTTAATATTAATCTTGGATGAAACTTGTCCAAGATTTTTGGCTCCTAGCCATGTGAATTTTTTAAAACAAACATAAGCAGAGCTATTTTTATCTCTGAATAAATAACAATGATACAAAAAGTTCATTTCTTAAAGGCATGCTTTGAATTAGGTACTACACGAACATAATTCAACCAATCATCAAGCGCGGGAAAACGAGCAATTAAGTGTCTAACTCTGAACGAACATTCTGAAATTTTATCTGACAAGCGCCAGTGACAAATATCCTAGCGCCATTATTTTTCGAATACATTTCTTTAACCGGCGGTGTCTTCTATAAGCAATGCTTAACCCAAGCTCTTGAACTTGACGCCATAGACTCTGCGTGAGGTGAAAATATCATGCAGACACGTGGGCACGAGGTAACTCAGTTTCGATGGCCGTTATCAATCCCTGTTCAAAGTCACAAATGATCTCTCTTGGACGCCAATTGTGGTCGGTTATTCGTCTAATGTTTTGCTTTTGTACTTGTAAGACGTGTCGGTAATGCCCAATGGTCCGCGCTTCCATTAGGCAATTTATAAGAGGAAGGGTTGTGCCATGGTACAATCCGAGCATTGTGAAGAACTGGCTGTATGGTCTGGGGCAGCATTTGAAAGTTGAATCCATGTATATGGCGGAACAATGTCTCGGTATCCTCAAGTTTTCGTCCGTTGCAAAAATCAGCACCCCCACTCACAAGGCTCCCGTCTATTATGGTCATGATCTAAAATAAATGAGTTCGCCATCCATGTCTCTGCCCATGGCCCTTCTATCACCACGTCATCGACATTAACAAGAATCTCGGGTTGAAAGCTCCGTTTGTGTCGTTCAAGCTGTGATCTTATCGAGTTATACTGTGGAAATTCTGGACGGTCGCCTCCACCTTGCTGAACCTGTCGATGTGTTTCAGCAATGGTTTTAGTAAATAATCTCCTGGTTGGGACCGTTGGGTTATCTGCAATATTTATTTTTAATTTTGGGGGACCAATGACATGTTTCTGGGGGACCAATGAGACGGGGGACCAATGGCATGTTTCCGCCCCGAATGTCACCCCTCTCGCCAACAACTGTATACTTCATGTGTTGACCACTACTGTCGCTAGTAGTCACTTAGGATATCCGTGTTCTATACAAGGTTTATGTACATTTCACAGCAACCATTATTATTTTTGGGTATTTTCCCTGGTATTTTGCTAATACATGTGCATTAGTTGCTAACTTTACATCACATATTGCAGTAAAAACTTCAGCGGTCAGTGTATTTACAGGTCTCCTTGACAACGCATCTGCATCACCCATACATCCACCAGGTCTATATTCAATGTCCAAATCATAATAGTTAGTCTGTGGTAAATAAGTACTGCTACAGAGTTTGTATCCATAGTAACAGGGGTGATTGATCTTCAAATACTGCTTTTCAGGAGTAGTTTAAGCAAAATACATGTATCTGGATCACTCTGTTGAGGACAGATCAGGCTGAAGAAAATGCAGTCAGATTTTGCATCAAAGATGGCAACCATTGACAGTGATGTCGGATCGTAGATCTGCCAAGTCAACCAATCAACAGCTGCTAAAAAGTGTTCGTTCAAATCAAGAATTCCAAGAGTAGGATCTTCCGTTATCTTCATCCACGGCCCAGTTACATATTTTGAAATTAAGCCAAGAGCCTGAAGACAGATTAAAAGGCCAGACAAGCAAAATTCACATGGTGAGTCTTCTCACGTCTTCTCTCTTTACTCGCAGGTGTTATCAAATACAGCCAATCGCTGACCTTCATATCATGTGATGGCTCCAAAACTGATTGCACCATCGCTGCGAATGAATTCGCATGATAATTCGCATGGTGTGTCCGCTCGTGTGGGTGCGAAAATATTCGCGGCGAATTTCGCTGCGGATTTAATCGCAGTGATCATGCGAATAAATTTGCATGGTGTGTCTGTTGATGTCGTATCACATTATATAACTCACTTGTTTTGTTGGATGTGAATTCTTGCAGCCTGTCGCGATAGTGGTACACAAGGCCAGTGTTTCGGAAGAGAACGTTAAACATGTTTCCTACAAATCGATCGAAATAGTTAGAACGTTGTAACATTGATTCATGGTTTTCGTTCATTTTCATGAAAAAAGTAATTTCTTCATGAAAGCCAGTCTGGTCATTTCTGACCAATTTTGCGTATGATGCACTTGACCCGGCTTTCTCCTGATTTACAAAAGACACGGGGACCGCAATATTCATTGGCCAGATAATCAGTGAGCTGCTTTTCAACATCTCGAGACATTGTTTCTTTTGGATGAACAGCACATTTGAATCTTACCTGAATATGAAAAATGATAAATATATAGGTCAGCGAAGAAGATAAGTGATCAAAACCTCTCAGTCCTGAACCTCGTCAACTCTTGCTCCGCTCGTCAATCTGGCAAGTGATGGGGCCCTTTATTGGTCAGAACACTAGCCACCGGTTAAAATCTACTACCCGAAATCTAACGTATTGTAAAATAAATAAACTTTAATAGAAAATGACTTGAATATGACGTTTTTGAACTATGAGTAAATATGCCCGACCTGAAATATACTAAATATTGAGATTTTGAACACCTCTGTGGAGGGGACAGGGGAACTTCATTCATGCCTATTATGCAAATTGATTGTGCGCATATCAAACTCACTCTCATCAAACAAACTTTGTATATATTCCCTTGTAGCTTAACAAAATCGATAAAACTAGTTTGCAGAAGGACTCATGAATCCCAGCAGTGAATGTGCTGCAAGACTGTCTGCGGCTACTGATGTTAAATATTGCGGCTACTGATGTTAATGCCCTAATAGTAACATATCCTATATCAGGGATATATTAATTTCTAGGCCTTCTTCGGATTCAAGTAATCTCATTTCAGTGAAAAAAGGTTACATATTGGTATACATCTACGTCATAACAGAGGGCAAAAGCAATGAGTGCTATTTTACTATTACACTATTGTATTCACGTGGCAGATAAAGAATGGAGTAATAAAATGCTCCAATTTTATGTTTTTTGGTTTTGCTTCCCAAAGGATTGACAATCTCGATTTGATCATGGTAGAGTTGAATGAGCAGTACGTCTATAGATATCGCTCTGAGTATATTGAAGTCCATCTCGATCACTGCTCACATTCGGCGATTCATGATAAGTTTGATAACATCTGTCTGATTTAGATACATACTGAAAAGTATCACAAACTAAAACTTGTTGGCAGTTGCATAAGACCAGTTTCTGGATTAGCTCTTTCATCCTAACGATTGCCCAAAACATTTTCTAATGGTTGGATGAGATTCATTTCATTTTCATAGAACTCCAATTGCTGTGCAGGAGTTTCGAATCCGCAAAATGGTTTTTGATAATTATAAATATTAGTGGTTTCACTAACACAAACTTTTGTTCATACTAATATGATAAGATCCATGATATGTTGTAGCTGCTCAGCACCTGCGTGTTGTTTGTTTATTTAAAAAAAATCAGTCTGTATTAATAAGACGTTCGTTAAGACGTGAATGGCCACACGCACCTTCACGCAATTTTTTACAATTTATGAAAAAATTGAAACAAGAGCAGGAAATAGAAAAAGCACGTTTAAAATGAAGCCATAATTTATTCAAATTTATACATTTATTATTTATCTATTCATTTCAAAATTTACAGTTAAAGTCGGTATATAAAATAAATCATACAAGAAATTATGGTATTTTTTAATGAAAGTAAAAGCCCATGAAAATATTCTTTTACACACTTACAAAAGCATATATGTATATAAATGTATGAAAAACAAAACAAGCAGCCAGTACTGTGAAAATCAATTTACGACTAAATAATAAGAAAACATAGATGACGTCATGAGCAGATTTTCTTCGATGTCGACTAAGCAGCCGATAGTGCAGATTAATCGTGAGATCGTCGAGGTGGTGAAGCCAAGTCTGCTTCAGTTAGAGCAAGAGGACAAATATTTCCAGACTTCATGGCGAATGAAGAAGGCATTCTCAATACTTAATAATTGAAACAAATCCCCGATACAAGCTTCACTTGTGCCTTTGGGTCTAAAGGACGGTACTTGTTGTAGTATAAATTTCCAGTATAAATTTCCACAATTGAAGGAATTATAGTTATACTACAACCAAAAATTTGATAAATTTCAAAACAAATAGTATAAATTTCAAAACAAATAGTTATTTACAATGAAAAGGAAGTACCGAAACAACAATTATATAGTGAAAAAAAATCATTTTAAAATCGAATAAAATTTACCATATTCAGATACATTTTATTAAACAATTATGCATACCAGTTAATACACTTGACATTGGTTTGAAATGTGATTTTATGATTTTATATTATTAAAATTATAATTAATTTCCTTCCTCGGCATGTTGCTGGGCGGCTATTACTTCCTTGTCGCCCTGTTGTCGGTTGGCTTCATCTGGTTCGGCCTGTTGTCGGTTGGGTTCATCTGGTTCGGCCTGTTGTCGGTTGGGTTCATCTGGTTCGGCCTGTTGTCGGTTGGCTCCATCTGGTTCGGCGTGTTGTCGGTTGGCTTCATCTGGTTCAGCCTGTTGTCGGTTGGGTTCATCTGGTTCGGCATGTTGTCGGTTGGGTTCATCTGGTTCGGCATGTTGTCGGTTGGCTTCATCTGGTTGGGCCTGTTGTCGGTTGGCTTCATCTGGTTGGGCCTGTTGTCGGTTGGCTTCATCTGGTTCAGCCTGTTGTCGGTTGGCTTCATCTGGTTCAGCCTGTTGTCGGTTGGCTTCATCTGGTTCAGCCTGTTGTCGGTTGGGTTCATCTGGTTGGGCCTGTTGTCGGTTGGGTTCATCTGGATTGAAGAAATGATTAAAATTAGTTTAACATAAATCTAACATTCCAAACAGCAATAGCAGTAAACATATACATTACATATAATTAGAAAATCACTGCTCTATCATTAATATATATTTTGTCAATATATTATGATTTGAAGTATAGAGCAAATTGTCATAGAATACAATATGTTGATACGGACGAAAAGTATATTTACCATTTTACTATGTTTGACTGTAAAGTATTATGAGTACTAAATAAATTTCCTGATTTAATCATCATTCATTGCTATTTATGAGTACTAATCGAATTAAAAGAGAATAATTTACTTACCAATTCCCGCAGAGGCCTCATTTCAACTGCATGGTAGTCATGGGGAATGGCGGCCTCTGAATCTGTGCGGTTCTTAGCCATCCAAAGATACGCCTGCATGATTATATTCATCTATTTTTTCTTCAATTGCATCACGCAGGCGATCTTCTGGGGTGAAAGGAAAATCATAATTTGGAATCCAATTAAACTGGTTTCTAGTTCTCAAGAGCAATGTGTTTGTTGAAATGAAACCAGTATCCGTGGTTACACTGGCCCCACTAGGAATATATTTGGTTGCCCTCTGGTTTAAACGCAACAAAAACAACTCATTGTTGATCACTATATACTTCCTACAATACAGTTATACAGTTATTTTATTTCACTCCACTATAACATATAGCATAGAGCACACACTTACTATAATATATATACGGTTAGGACTTATTTTAGATTTTATCACCATCTTTAACGATATTTGCTCTGATCTTGGTAGGCGTCTTACGAATTTTTCCGCACTGCGGTTTGTACCTTTCAACACTCGCCCATAAATGTCATCTGTGGTACATAAATGAACTGCTGTCGCCAAGCCCGGAAAGACAGCCATGCAGGACTGTAGACGATAATGATGGTCGGTCTAGTTTTTCGCCAAAAATAAGAAACCAATTAACAACAAGGCTGCAAAAAGAACGAAGTTATTTTCCGTTACAAATACTGATTCTTTACCTATACGTAGTCTGTCGACGCAAATCTATATCGTAAGTTCCGTGGCATAACTCAAATAAATAAATATATATATATATATATATATAAATATAATTAATGGTTTGCATTTAGTATTACATTTGACTTATAACATTTTAAATTTTAGTAAAAACATAGTAAAATATCCGTTATAATTTGAAATATTCTGGAATAACGAATTCAGTTTAGAGTACCCGGTAGCTCAGTGTATACAACATTGGTAAGAAATGTTAAGCCGAAACACGAATTTCCTCTTTATAGATGGATTGGATGGATTATTATGGTAATTCTGGGTAAATCCACTGTATATTTGATCTTGGGCTGGCCATGTTATCCTTATCATTGATATAACGTAGGATGGTAAAATATTTCGGTTCTTCTTTCCAAGAATCCCCGAACCCATCTGACAAATCGT
Source organism: Tubulanus ruber (assembly GCA_036873915.1). Classification (NCBI taxonomy): domain Eukaryota; kingdom Metazoa; phylum Nemertea; class Palaeonemertea; order Tubulaniformes; family Tubulanidae; genus Tubulanus; species Tubulanus ruber. Next base: position 1,525 of record JAYJLZ010053338.1, on the reverse strand, counting down.
CTGTAAGCTATGTAGCGATATAACCTTAAAAAAAGTTGAGACAGATTAAACTTATAGGGCTTGAACAGTAATTCAGAAATTTATGAAACATGAAAGGTGAAATGATATGGATTGTACACCTGAAAGACATTTGTATTATATTTCCATTATATTGTTCCAGGGTTAAAATAAAGGGTTAAAATTAAAATAATGTAAAAATTAAAATTCTGTAATCAAAGAGATGAAATTTTCTGCTTACTCGTCAACAGGTTCTTCATCACCAATTGGACCACATTCACATGTATAATCATAAAATGACACCTTCAGCACATCAGGGTCTAAACAGTTCACGCAGAAACCATGCACCTCTGTTATACATTTGTTTTCATGAGTTTCCTTGATGTCTCGCAGAATTTCAAATTCCTGACAGCAAATACATTCTTTGGGTGTCTGCATTGGAGAACAGACATAATCTCCACAGGAATTTATGCATGAACACAATATGCAAAAGAATGAAAAAGAAAGGAATTTTTTTTCTTTTGGTCCATTTTAGACTTGGGACCTTTAGACAGCCAAAGAATGTTTAGTAAATTGCTTTTATACTATATGTTTTTAATAAATTTCGTGGTAGAATTTTCCATTAACAAAAAATTGCTTCAGTAGTAATAACGCTACCTACTATACTACTACCGACGCCGCTGAAAGGCAATATTTGAGTAAAGTTTTTAATATGAAAATGCAAATCTGCATTTTGTAGTTGTTATGTAGGTTTTATCACAGGACCTGCCCTGCCGGACTCGACTAACTCCGATATCTGTTCTTCATAGATTGAAGCTATTTTCAGCTAAAATTCTGTTCGATATCAATTTTATGTTCCGTCCATCAAATATGGATGAAATAGCAAACCAGTTTCATATCGGCTACCAGTAAAACTAGTTTTCTTATTATGCTGGTTTAAAACTTCTTACATGGACTTTTCAGATTTCGTCTCAGCAGGTAAAATACCAAGATGTTCGAGCTCCCAATGCTTGACAGCCATGTCTCTGTAATCTGCGACACAGCTTTGTTTAAAAAACTTCTTTACTGGATTCCAACATCTTCCTCTGTTTGATGTTGTATAGATCTTGAAATTTGTTCAGTTCCGTCAGTCATTTTTCACTTTACTTCAAATAGTAGTAGATCATTTATGGGTGGAAGGACCTTTGCAGCTACTTTTTCAGCAGCTATATGTACGAGGTGGAGTGCCCAGACAGGAAAACCTCTGGCTGCTTCTGTTTTACAAAGGCATCCACTCCATCTTTACTGCTAACCATAACATTTGTATTGTCGCATCCCAATGTCAGACAGTTTTTCCAAGGAAATATCCCTCAATGATAACTCTGTATTTATCAGATCAAATATATTTTTTCCTTAAAATATAATGAAAAGGTAGTACTTGGTTTATAACCACCACATTCGTCAATTTTGCTTCAACATCCACGTATCTTTTGAAGAACAGCGAGTATTCGGCTGGTTGGTTTCTGAACTCATCAACTAGAGGAATGAA